>JAULBU010009335.1:0-24946 GCA_032358235.1 Odonthalia washingtoniensis
CCGCCGCCCCGCACTACGATACGATAAGTGTCATACCTGCCAAGTCCTGTTCTGCGAGCTTGCCAATGACCTGGCTCCAGCCATTGCACGGAACTGTGATAAAGATGTAAGTTCTAGTGGCTGCATCAGAGATGACACCGGTTTCGAGGTGTGCTCATTACCTCCATCAATCTTGATCTTGTAAATATTGGCTTCCACGTCGAGTATCATGCCCCGATCTTCTAAAGTACCAGCAACAAGTACGTTGAAACTCTCACCGCAAAGATGAGCGGCTAAGCTCCACCAAGTGCACCGGCTGCAATAATGGGATGAGGAGGAATTTTTTCGCAATGTTTATAACAGCAAATGTTTTTCCCTGCTATAAACCTTACTTACGTTTGTCAGTTTCTCCAATGTCTCCATGGTTCCTGGATGTCACGCTAAACGCTGAGCAAAGAAACATTACTTTGATGTTCTCTCAATTGCCCGTTTGTTGCAAAACCTTTTTTCCCACAGTGAACTCGATTACTGCATTTTTCTCTTTTTACATCAATTACTACTTTCTTCACGAGTATGACAGCACTGCGAACTGACAATAAAATTCATTGCATTTTGTAGGGCCAAGTGGCCCTATCCAGCCCGATTCTTTACAGTCTATATTAAATACGACTTTCCTCCCGACTCAGCTATACAATAGTTTATGGCCAGTTTCTTAATATAGCGCGAGTTTTTTTGATAAGTTAGCATGATAATTGTTCGGAAACAGAAGCTACGTATTTAAAAGCATTTGATATTTGCTATGTGACACTACATTTGATATTTGATATTTGATATTTGATATTTGATATTTGATATTTGATATTTGCAACTCTGATTCAGCCCAAATTCAGAGTTAACCGCACAGTAGAGTACAAACTCAAATTTCGTAAGATACGCAATGCGAAACGTAGCGGACGGAAGGCTGCCGTCCGACTTGTCAGTCGATTGCGATCGATGGTTAGCAACCATCGACCGCAACCATCAAGCTGACGGGTGGAATTAAGAAGAAGAAAAATTTCTGATAATTTAGGGAGTTTGACCTGGGCCTCATGGTCCAGTGTCAGCATGGGGTTGTGTGGTGTACATTTTGGGAGGTATTGTTTTTCCCTGTTCTGATTGACCGGAGTGTACCAATAGAATTTTTTAAAGATGATTTGTTGCAGTTTCCACTCGACCGTTTTACATTTCAAAACATGGAAAATGGGGGAGTGGGAAGAGATGAAGACAAATAAAAAGACGCAGGTCACCTTAGACCGTTATTTTTATTCTTTTTTCCCTGTATTCAACAATTGTTCCAGAGACACGCCAACAAAATCTTCCAACACTTGAAAGGGGACCCGGACTATTTCTTCTATTTATTTTCCACTGTCCGTAAGTAAAGTTGTATGTCTCATACATTAAATTCTACATAATATGTATGCCCAAAGTTCATGGCCCATTCATTTTTTCTTCAAATTGCGTAGATTTGTCCGTAGTTGCCATCCGTAATAATTCATTCCCCGTAGTCTTGTCTATGTACACTACACTGACCGTCAAAATTCGCATGGCCTAGTTTATGTTTTCTCTACCCAAAAACTACGCTATTTGGAAGTAGACATTCATTTCCCGAAACACAGGCGCAAATGATAACAATTGCAAATTTGTTTTTTGTTAAAATGTATGTAACATGTTTACAGATGCTAAATATTTTGAGAATATTCTTTCTCACCTGAACTATACGTTGTCCAGGATTTGGGGTGAAATACGATGTTCACGGTACATGCTTCATGTACCGTTTTACATTCATACGTATTCTTCTTGTAAACGGCTGAAGACATTCTAGCGGTTTTTGTTGTTGTAAACGATCGTCAGCTGGAGATATGTCTTCTACAACATCCACACGAGCAGACGTGGGGATCTTGTTCGCTACGGCAGGACCTATCGGTACAGGTGTGTTAGTGGACATATTCGCACGATGACGCGCCTGTTCTATGTCATTTGCTGATTCCCTAACCAGGTTTGTATAAGCAATAACTATACCAGTTTTACGTTTCTTCCTACGTTCCGGGGAGGAATGTGCGAGGCAACGAGTTTGGACTTGCAATATCTAAAGAAAAAAGTGTCACTCAAATTTTGTTTGTACACGACTATAAAATATTTTTGAGATCTTGAATATACATTTGAGAGGTTCATGAAATGATCGTTGACTATATTTCACCTTGATGATGTTAATAATGAAAAATGAATGTTCTTCTTGCTCCTCCAGTAAAATTGCTTCTTTCCTGTGCTTGTTGCAGTTTTTTGGATTTCTTTCGCTAATGGACGTCCCTGTGTCGATTTTCTGTTGTGATTGGAGAGCTGCCAAAGCATGAGAAAGCAGACCCGTACGGCAAAAGAGAATCGCTGATATCTTGTCGAACCACGCCAAATTCAGAGGGAAAACATTATTCGCGACGTTCTTGAAATGGATGGATGCTTCATGAAGCGCACAAGCTGCGGCAATGGTATGCTTGGTATCGAGAATGTTAATTTCGTTGCTTACGCCACGTCGCACCGCAGAGGGGGAGGTGTTGACCTCCCTGATCCTGTCTGGCACCGCCTTACATCTCGGACACTTGAAAATATGCAATGCAGTGAAGCCGCCGCCCCGCACTACGATACGATAAGTGTCATACCTGCCAAGTCCTGTTCTGCGAGCTTGCCAATGACCTGGCTCGAGCCATTGCACGGAACTGTGATAAAGATGTAGGTTCTAGTGGCTGCATCAGAGATGACACCGGTTTCGATGGTGTGCTCATTACTTTCATCAATCTTGATCTTGTAAATATTGGCTTCCACGTCGAGTATCATGTCCCGATCTTCTAAAGTACCAGCAAGAAGTACGCTGAAACTCTCACCGCAAAGATGAGCGGCTAGAGCTCCACCAAGTGCACCGGCTCCAATAATGGGATGAGGAGGAATTTTTTTTCGCAATGTTTATAACAGCAAATGTTTTTTCCCTGCTATAAACCTTACTTACGTTTGTCAGTTTCTCGAATGTCTACATAGTTTCTCGCTGTCACGCTAAACGCTGAGCAAAGAAACATTACTTTGATGTTCCCTCAATTGCCTGTTTGTCGCAAAACCTTTTTTCCCACAGTGAACTCGATTACTGCATTTTTCTCTTTTTACATTAATTACTACTTTCTTCACGAGTATGTTAGCACTGCGAACTGACAATAAAATGCATTGCATTTTGTAGGGCCAAGTGGCCCTATCCAGCCCGTTTCTTTATTTGACTCCGTGTCATGTTGACGACTTTTTTCATCTAAAATTAGACAGAGCCAACTCATTTAAGCTCATTGACGGCTATCTAGTTGATAGACGAATGACTTTTGGTACACATCGACGAATAATTTCCTATTTACTTCATTCACATGGAGATGAAAAGGAATCGTTATTCTTTAAAAGGTGATTACGTGCCCACAAATTCGACTCTTGAAGGAAAAACTGCTTCGGTAAGAATATCACTACCCTATGACCAGACCTGCTCATCGGCAGGTCGCTCAGAAAGGAGAAAGAGGCGTCGTTCCCGGCGGACGATAAGATAGATAGGAAACATAAAGAACTAAAATATAATTCCGTGTGCAATCAAATCACATTACCGTCCCATTTGTTTAAATCTAGTTCTTCTTCAAGTAATCAAAGCCCTCCAGAGAGAAAAGGTCAGATTTCTTCCAGGTAATGATAGGTATAACAACAGTCTTCGCAAATGAAACCTCATCGAAATTAATTTGTCCCAATCTCCTTTACCGCTTACAAAATATTCTCTTGGCCGCACGGTTCATTGTGTCCGTATTACGTTGAACTTTGACCCATTGTCCATTAAAAATTAAAATTTTAGTGTAACCAATGTGTGTCATTTCAATAAAATTAATCTTTCCATTACTATGACAATCTTTCATTTGAAAAAACAGTTAATTAGATAAACAGCCATTTTCATTTCAAGTACGCATCGAAATTGTGCCTTATGTTTTAAAAGAATTGAGTTTATTATGTTCATGATACAATAAAAAAAATGGAACAAACAAAAACAAACAAATACAATTTTCCAGATTTCCATACTACAATTCTGAATTATTCCACGGCACATTTCAGTTTCATTGACGAAATTTGCTCACTTTTTCATCGGTAATCTTATGGAAGTCATCAACAGATGGAACTTTCTTTGAGAATAATCTTTAATTAAACTCAGGGTACCAAATTATCTTGATAACTTCTTTGACATCCTGTCTGTCTTGATAGAGATATAGGATGTCAGCAAGTTAGTCATGACCACACTAATTTCGAAAACATCAGTTATCTTCTGCCACTGTGATACATCCAAAAATGCTGTACAGGTATCAAAAAAAACATACAGCCCGTCGAACAATACAGTACACTCACTTTCTGCAACCTCATACACCCTGCAACCCAAGAATCTTCTGTCTCTTTATTTCTCTTTTGGCGTTATCATCCCCTGTGAGAAGGCCACAAGTACCATTCTCTTTTAATCATTTTTCTTTTCCATATTTCTTTCATCTACCATTATCAAACTATACGTTTGTGATTGTTGCAGACATAAGGTGTAGTCACACCCGTCAGAAATCACCGTCAATTCGTACAGGTTCAGATTTCGGCCTCTAGACCGAACTCCAGCCCTACAGAACCATCACTACCAGATGCTTCACGCGCTCCGTTACCTTCACAACTCCATACGAACACCACAACATCCTAGCGCTCTCCCCATCTGAAGCTGTAAGTACAACCTACGATCCACGTCGACGTACACCCTTCATCCACATCATCACACACCCATAAACCACACCTGCGCACGATCTACGATCCACATCAACGTACACCCTTAATCCACATTTACGTCTACCACGATCAACACGGCCCGTCGGCAACTATCATATACGACGAACCATCGTCACATACAACCTTACAAACCGACACAAACGTTAACGTACCTCAGGAAACCGCCACCACCAGCCAGTACAGTATCCTACTAAACGTGGCACCTTGTCACAGCAAGTCATTGATTTTCCACTGCGTAGACACGGGCCAGTTTGCCCATCCCTGTGTAGTTCGAAAATCTGGATTACTACACTGGATTTGCAACACCAACTCCAACTTACCGAACCACCCTTCATTATTAAATAATTACTTCCAAATAAAAAGAAACTTATCAAAAGGTATACAATCAATAATATAAAAATACAAACCAGAACCACCACTCTTGCATAATAACGCCATCTATTCAAGCCTAATTTTCCGAACACCCCAGCACTTCCTCTTCAAGCTCCAGTCATCGCGGACCCCGATAACAGACGCAAGACACGACAGTCCCGCTCCCAAGTACCAGTTACTAAATCATCGGACGCCCCACCCGCCATAAATCCTTTCAAAACTCAACAAATCTCTTGCTACCAGAGAAACCTCCGCCGGAGCAACACCATCCGATCAACGGACGATCTCAACATTAACCTAGAAGAAGTTGCCAAGACATTCCTCGCTGAATTTACCATCCTGGAATCAAGCATTTCCACTATGCCCGCGAATCGCCAAAAATTCCTTGACGTACTGGCAGATTCCCTTCCCCTGGCGACTCCCTTTTTGGTTCTGGTTACTTCAACATGTCACTGTCGGTAATAGCATTGTTGAAGGATATATCAATAGAATTATTGAAGGATATATCAGAACTTTATGGACTTCCTGACTGCTCCGCGATGGTGGTTCCTGGACTGGGCCTGGAGCAAAGAGAGAAGTACAATCACCAACTACAACTCCATATCTGCCTCTATCGAATACAACCTGTACACGATACGACTGTAAGCAATGACGATGGCGATCAGCGTCTTGTGGATTGGATACAGTAAAGGAGTGTAGGTAAGTGTAAGATAGTGGGCGTGATTATTGCTTATGGTGGTTTTATGGAGGCTGGATCGAGGGGACTACAATAGTACCGAGGAATCTATGCAGATAAAGACGTAAGTGAGGTCTGTGCGATAGTGAAGAAGTAGGAGTATGGAGAGTGGAGGATAGAAAGGAAGAGGGAGAGAACGATGTAACTTAGAAAGAGAGAGTAGGACTGTTTGGTGAGACAGTACTTGCGGTAATGATACTGCTTGGTGACTTTGGACAGGACGAGCGCGAGGTAATAAAAATATCACCTGGTTGACTTCTTGATAGGATGACTACACCACTAATCGGTTACAAAGTAAATGTTTAATTGAATTTTATGGTAAACTTGAAAAGGGAGAGAAACTAGAGAAAAGAGAATGGGGCTGGTGACGTTCTTATGATGAAGAAGAACGCCGAAAAGCGGATACCAGAGACAGAAGACACTTATTGTTGGAGAGCAGTGTTTCTGATGCAGAACATACGTGTAAAATATGGAGAAACAAAATATTGAGGGAGCCTTTACAGTTGGAGTATAAGCTGGAGGGTGATTAACAGACTCTCGGGTTCTCAAAATAGTGTGGGTATCTCATGCCAAACTACTTGATCTGCTGTTGCAGTTTTTCAGGCTCACACAGCTCACGGGAAGATCCGATATGTTCATATTGGAACTAATATCCTTCCTCAAAAAGCGCCACAAAAATCTCTTTCTCCTATGCGTAACTCAGATGCGGATCCTTCTTCCCATTTCAAGCCAACTCAGCGACCTTTTTCATCCCCGGAAGAAACCACGAGCCCCGATAAGCAACGTCTTGCACGAGATCCAGACCCACTCCAACAGGATAAAAATCAACACACCCCCTTGGGCTATGTAGAACCGAAACTAACAACAGAACCAACCACACCCCACCTGACGAAATAGAGGAAGAAAACAACAACGATCATCCTTCAATTCAGATTCAACGTTCCATCACATCAAACACATAAAGACCACGGAATACGATTCAGCCGACAAGCAGACGAAAGTTCAAAGACGCCTAGACCACTGGTACTTAAGAACATAAATGGAAGAAAAGGAACTTACGGATAATGGACGTGGACTTGAAAGGTTATGCGCATACATTAACAAATTAAATCCACAGTGTCTTTCCATCTTCAGGAATGACATGTATAAACTTAAAATCCTCGCCTCCGCTGTTGCTTCGTTCTACTAGGACCAACTAAATCGCTGGCAACCACTACGTTCAGAAATTCAAAACAGCCCTTGACATCACTTCGAATAAAGAAACAAGTCTGGCAACCGTACGGCACTGTACTGACAACAGTTTTGTCACAATTTATGGATGATATGCAAATATTGCGACCTCCAACAGACGATTCGAGCAGCGCTTCAAAAACCATTGCCCGACTACATCAAATTTCCATAACAATCGACGCGCGCAAACGAACTTAAACCACAATCGAAACAGCAAACAAGATCTCGCTACACTCCGAACGAACGATCAAGTCCAGAAGACAAGAAAAACTGCTTTCTATGTGGTCCTTCTCCTTGATCCCGGTCTCACCGCTGCCTCCTTGGTCCTATGAAAACCTATATTTGTACCCGACTCAGGAACGGGGAGAAATATATGTACATAATCGCCGATGTCAGAAATTATTACGACGATGAAATCGCAAGCATCGACGATTCCTCCCCAGCCGATCAAAATAGCGTGCCCGAAGTCAGTAATGACGATACTTTTGACACTCAACTTTTCGACGAATGCGACATTCCGCAACCCTGGCAGACTTCAACCAGTAAGAACTGGATGAAGCGATTCTCACCTCCCGCATCAAAATTTATTTTTCACGTCACCGTCCACTCCTATTGACATTTCGTTAGAACTACCCGAAGTCAATTAAATCAAGGTTCAAGACACAGCCGACATTGAAACTACAATCAATTGTACCAACATAGCCATCTTGAATACAACCACAACGGACGATCAACACTTCATCCCTGCGTTCTGCGTCGACAGCGGCGGACTGCAAAGCGTAATCGGCACCACGGCACTAAACTCCATCAACAACTACTTCAATATAAGGAGCGAATTAAGACCAACTAAGTTTTCTTTCCGATTTGAAAACTCGGTATTTAAATCATTTGGAACTGCAAACTTTTTACTTACAAATCCTTCTTCAATTCAAGACATCAAAATCTACTTCGACGAAGTCAACTTCAACGTATCGCCCCTGCTCGGACTTAACGTCCTTGATGCACACAGCCTGATGATAGACAATATGCATGATAAACTTTCTAGGCGAACTCAGATAAAAAATCACAAAAGGTATACTATATGGAAGACTAGTTCGTCCCCCTCTTCCGGAGCCCTTCATCACATCTCCACACCCTGCTACATCCATGCAACTCAATTTCAACCAAAGTTTCCCATGGCGAACTTAAGCGACTTCATCGATCATTTTCCACCCTACTACTACCAGACTGGTCAATCTCTTGAAGCGTACTCATCCGTAAAAATCTAATCCGAGGACCCTGAAACTACTAAAAAAAATCTCTCAGCATTGCGACCCATGTCAGCGGTACGTCCGAGCCCTTTCGTTTCCAACCATCCTTCGGCTCAGATTCTGAAAATTCAACGAACGCATCTTTATCGACATTTTCTACATCACGATTCGGAAATCTAAATAAACCTGGCTCCATATAATCGACAAAAGCACAAACTTCAGTGCAACCCTCAAGAACGTCCCTACAACAACTATTTGGGACGCCATTATAAAAGATTAGGCCTCCATCTACACATGGATTCCAAATAGAATAATAGTGGACCAAGGTTCTAGTTTTGGCGATCCTTTCTTAAGGCTGTCATCCCTGGACGGCATTAAGGTCTAAAAGAGTGGGATAAAAGCCCATAATGGTCTCACCATATGCGAACGGTATTATGAGCCAATCCGCACTACTGTTCGCAAAATAATGCTTGGAATTCCCAGGGCTGATTTCGTCCCCATCTTAGCACTCGCGGAAAAAGCAATCAATAAAACATCCAGCTCCGACAGCTTAATTCCCTCGGCCCTCCATTTTGGAGGCTATCCACAGATTTTGATGCCTCACCAACAAGAACAGTGCCCAACAACAGACGATCGCGGCACCGTTTCCTTCAAGATTCGTCTCGAATTGAAAACTCATATGGACGCAATGCAAGTTACTCGCGGCCTTCAACATAACGTACCAAAGGCAGCAGATGCGACTTATGAAATTGGTTCCCAAGAGCTTGTATGGATAGAAAATGGACACTCGAACAAGAATGAAGAATACCTGGACCATTACCAAATTTCCTCATTTGATAGAACAACTAAATTAGTACACATCATTGACAATTAAAATGGTAAAGCCCGCTCGTTCTCGGTCACACAGGTTCAACCCCACATCTCTTAGATCAGCCTCTAAACCTCCTTCTTCACTAATTTGCAACCGAATTTCGACAAGTTCAGCACGGCATCTGACGCTAAAGACATATTCGTGACATAAATATTCTCACTGAGGGACCCTTGTAGAAAGACTTCTTAGATGCTGCAAGCTAGACAAGAATAAATCCGTAATTTGATACCCCGTGAAACTTTTAAATTCGTACTACGAGAAGACGTGCTGGATAATGCTAACATCCTCCCAGGTGGATTCGTACTAGTCCTAAAATCCACAATAGACGGGAAAATAATACACAACGCTCAATTTGTTATCGGAGGTCATAGAGACAAGTCAAAACGTTTTATAGTACATTCATCACAGACTTTGCAGCCTTATTCAATACGCCTACTGTTAGCATTAGCAACTATCTACGGTTTCTCAATTTGGACTTCAGACGTGACGCAAACCTACTTACAGTCAGCTTTCCCGATTGCGCGCGGCCTCTTTTCAGAATATTCAACCCCGGAACTCAAGTTGACACCGGACCAGTGCATAAAGATTCTGAAACCTCTTTATGGCCTTCCAGAATCCGTTGACCTCTGGTTGCAGACGCTATAACTTCATCACATCAAGGACTTCAGTATGAGCCAACTGCACTCCGACTAATCACTACACTACATTCATGGCAACAACATCCTAGCCGTTTCATGAGGATCCTACGTTGACGACCTTCTTCGAGCAGGTAACTCTTCATTCAAACAACTATGGAAGGAAACTGACAAGAGATTCGAAATGAAACCCCCTAACTCGCTTCGATGCGATTTTTCTGGTTTCTGTCTCCAACTTTACACCTACCACAACCCAATTCAAACACAGCATCACTACCTCGCAAAGCTAACGCCTCTTCTACCCACTTCTACATTTTTAGACTTTAGATCAATGTGAATGCGACTGGCGAGGATTTCGCATACTAGCCCTGACCGCCTTTTTCAAATTTCTCGAACTCACGCAAATCACCGAAACAACATACAATAACTCGCCTTCAACATTTTTAACAGTTTAAATCAATTAACCAACTACGCGAAGCGATATCAAATACACATCTCATTACCGCCACTAGCGCTAGACACTCTACGAATAATTGGTTATAGCGATGCTTCCTTCGCCAACAATATCGATCTCTCAAGACAACTCGTGTACATTGTGCTGCTGACTGATTCTACCAACTCCGTCATACCGATTTAATTCAAAAGCTACAAAGCTAAGCCCCTCCGCCAAAACTCCATGGCAGCCAAAGTGGTTACTCTCTCAGAACTCTTCGACTGCGCCTTCACGCTTTCAGCCGAATTTTCAACTTTAACCAACCGGTACATCCAACTTGATTTATTCACCGACAGTAAGTCTATTTTTGATGTAATACCCGGCGGCTCTCGTACCTCTGAAAAGAAACTCATGCTCGAAATAGCCGCACCACGGGAAGGCTTCAAGAATCATCAGCAACATTGGTTTGCTCAGATATGAGAATAACATCTTGGATGAATTAACCCAACCAATGACCTAGACCGTACTTCGAAACCAACTTTCAACATTTCCCCACATCCCCGAACCTTCTCAATGTATAATCCGCCATTCTCAAGATAAAACTTAAGCCATCTCTCTCTCCTCTCTTCTGCTCATACATTCTACGAATATCAAGTAATGACATTTCAATTCCGTCACTTTTACTGTTAATAATAATAATAATAATAACTGTTAATAATAAAAAAAATATCAAAATATCAAAAAAAACACATAACACAAGAATACTCACCTTCAAGAGAGTCCACATATACGTCAATCACACCAAAGGCAACATCTTCATCATCAACCACTCACTAAAAATCAACTAATAGACAACCATTCTCTTCACATAACAACAATGGTCAAAATCAGCCTCACCGTCAACAAAACGAAAACAACCTCAAACTGCACCATTACCTTCAACAAAACGACTACAACAAAAATATCAACTTCCACAACCGTCAAATCAACATAGGAAACTAAATTCCTCACTATCAGATCAACTCCAACTTCATCTTCCGCATAATGTCAATCCTTGACATAATTTCCGCTTGAATAATTTCTTCTTAAAATCAATTAGTATTAAAATATTCCGCACGTATGAAATTCTTCCGCATGGTTTCTTTCTTGACGAAAATTTTTCTTAAAAGAAATATCAATTTGTATTTATAATCTTCCGCACAACATCATCCTTAATGACATTGTGCGCTTCATCTATGATGATCTATGGTATGATAATCTTCGCGTATCATCCTTCTTGATGAAATTCGCGCTTAACCTGCGATATAGACTGTGATGACATCTTCAAAAAACGTCATCCTTGACGACAATTGTCGTTGCACCAACCTTTTTCTTCAAAACCACCACAAGCCTCCGATTTTTCACGCTTAGAAACATCGTTAGAACGATAAACTACATCACAGAAAAATCACAATCACTTCATATCATGATGTTTGACCAAGCCAACGGAGAAACTGTCTTAATAGAGACATCAGATGCCAACTAATTAGGCATGCACATTCTAATTACGAAAACATCAGTTATCTTCTACCGCACTGTGACACATCCAAAAATGTTTGACACGTAGCACACAAAACATACAGCCCGTCGAACAATACAGTACACTCACTTTCTGCAACCTCATACACCCTGCAACCCAAGAATCTTCTGTCTCTTTATTTCTCTTTTGGCGTTATCATCCCCTGTGAGAAGGCCACAAGTACCATTCTCTTTTAATCATTTTTCTTTTCCATATTTCTTTCATCTACCATTATCAAACTATACGTTTGTGATTGTTGCAGACATAAGGTGTAGTCACACCCGTCAGAAATCACCGTCAATTCGTACAGGTTCAGATTTCGGCCTCTAGACCGAACTCCAGCCCTACAGAACCATCACTACCAGATGCTTCACGCGCTCCGTTACCTTCACAACTCCATACGAACACCACAACATCCTAGCGCTCTCCCCATCTGAAGCTGTAAGTACAACCTACGATCCACGTCGACGTACACCCTTCATCCACATCATCACACACCCATAAACCACACCTGCGCACGATCTACGATCCACATCAACGTACACCCTTAATCCACATTTACGTCTACCACGATCAACACGGCCCGTCGGCAACTATCATATACGACGAACCATCGTCACATACAACCTTACAAACCGACACAAACGTTAACGTACCTCAGGAAACCGCCACCACCAGCCAGTACAGTATCCTACTAAACGTGGCACCTTGTCACAGCAAGTCATTGATTTTCCACTGCGTAGACACGGGCCAGTTTGCTCATCCCTGTGTAGTTCGACACTTCCTTCCCACTTGAGTTTCGAGGGTGATTAACGTTACAGCCAATGATTTGTTCAACACTAGAGCTTTTATTTTCCCATTTCTTGTACAAGTTCAATTGAGTCTAGGTCATAACCATTACTGTTATCAATACTGACAGTCGCCTGTTCCGACTCGTGTTTTCTGCAATTCGATAAATCCATGACGATACAAAATGTTTATGTTGCTTTTTCCTTATCAAAAAAGCTTGGTCAAAGCGGAAGAAATTTCATTCAGTTCTGCCTATTCTACAAGCCATGGAATGTTTTTCAAATATAAATATTGGTCCCAACTGATACATTAAGATCTTTCTATTTTCAGCATCCCATGTTGCCGTAAAATCATTCCCTGTACTTCTGACCATAGTAATTATTGGTTCTCCCAACATTTATCATCGCTCCAGTTTACCTCCGTGGCCACCGCCACGTTACAGAACATTTTGCCGATACAGTTCACATTTTTAAATGTGGACTAAAATCTATTTCCTGATTTGGATTTAATTTATATTTCCTGTCCTGTGCTTTCTGACATTTCATCTTTCTTTTTGACACATTTTAAAACACGTTTCTACTAAATAATATTTAAAATTTTTGAACATTAACTATGCTACCAAAATGTCCTTCTCGTGCCATTTTCTGATATTAAATTTTACAAAAAGTCTTGAATTTTGCTCCAATTTGAAGCAATTCTCTTGACTTTTCCGAAACAGTCACATTCTTTCTTCCTTCCCTCCAACACAGGCGGTTCGACCATTTTTATCAACACCTTATCAACGAGCCATCATTGTCGCCGAAAAATAACATTTCGGTCTTCGTCAATGCTCCACACCGACCTAGACCTGTCGTGTTCTATCGCGACAACAACAATTCGATCAAATCATATTCACGTGGATATACGTATATATATCTACTCTTTCGCTAATTGTACAATTTCCGTCCCATCATTACAAGTTACTTACTTTCCTTTTCTATGCTCGGTTGTTGCGATTTTTGTTCACAGGTAACTTAGTTCTATCCATTTACATACTATGTCATCCGTGCAGGTTCGTAACCGTATCAATTTTCATATGCACATAACATTATTGTGTTGTTTTCATATACAATTTACTACATCGTATCTATTTATATTATTATTTATGTATTTTTCATATGTCGGCAGATGAACAAAATACATCATGTCTATGATATGGACATGTCACAATTTCGTTATGGTTTCAGTGGACTTTTGCAGTTGATTTTGGAGTATGTTTTCTCTGTTTTATATGGTATTCTGATTTCTCTGTTTCTTTTTATTTATCACAATGTTCAATATTACACTCTTTACCCCATTTCTATTTTCATTTCATTCTCAAATTCATATTCATATTGTATTATATTGTTAATATTATTAAAATTAAATACATCATGTATGCCGTAATTACTATACATGTATTTCAATGTATATCGCCCATATTCCATATAACATTCCCATATAACATCATTCTCCATATATATGTCACATATATACACATGATAACTACCACTACCCATCCACATTCCCATTCATCAAATGAAATATTTCTGGATTCAACATTCACGTTTCCATCCAAAACTGTATGAAAAAAATTAGTACCACTACGCCTTTACATTCAAAGCGTGAAAGAATAGGTTAATGTGATATTCGTAATTAACTACATTTTCTTTGAATTTTATGAAGTATTCATTCACTCTCTCATACAAAATGTGGACTTGCGGGACTAGTTTACATACATTAAATTTTCAAGTTTTCTAGAAAGTTTTGCATGGCCTATCCACTTTTTACTGCAAAATTTCTAGATTTTTATATAGTAAACATACAATAAAATGTCCGTTGCCTGAAAAATATTTTGAATTACACATTCGTGCAATCTTTCGACACGTGAAATGGGACCCAGACTATTTCTTTCATTTATTTTGCACCGTTCGTAAGTAAATTTGTATTTCTCATACATTTAATTATACATATTCTGTGTGCCCAAAGTTCATGGCCGATTCATTTTTCTTCAAATTTCGTAGATTTTGTCTGTAGTTACCATCCGTAACAATTCGTTCCCTGTAGTCTTTTCTATGTACACTACACGGACCCTCAAAATTCGCATGGCCTAGTTTAAGCTTAATCCATCTAAAAACTAAGCCATTTGGAAGTAGGCATTCATTTCCCTAAATACAGACTCAATTGAACGAACAAAAGCGGTTAAACATGTTGGAAGGGAGGCGATTCTGGAAAATTATTGGACGTGGTTCATCCCCGTATGTACATATCATTGAAGAAGGTATGAAAATTCTCCAAGACAACTCTAACATTAGCCAGCCAGAAATAATGATAAATTCCATAACTGAGTTTAATTTTGCTTCATACGCCGTGAAGAAAGTGAATGAGGAGGAGCGACACATGTATTAAAATGGAAAGGTCAACTACGAATACGTCGTCATTGTTCAAGTAACAACATCTCAGCAGCATAACATGTTCGTAGACATGTCTAATAAATTAGGACCAACCGAATCTGCTTTTTATGCCGTGGCAAGCATAATTGGTTGGAAAGATGAGGGAGATGTCTGGGTTGTATGCAGGTTAATGAATTCCATCTACGCATCGCAGAAGTTCTGGAAAGTATGAACAACAGCCAATACATGGACACAGATGGTGAATATTAGTCAGAATGTTGGTCGAGCCGCTATGTTTCACAAATGTACAGACAATTGTGAGGTAAACATCAAAGAAAATCCATTCAACCACGAAGAATCAGTCCTTGAGGGCCAATTATACACAGCTGTAACCCCGAAAGAATGGATACCGTCCAAGTATGGCATAGTAGCATGGGGAGACTGAAAAGAGTTCAAACCAGGTCCCATCCATCACAATTGCAATTTATTCAAACAGTGAAGGGCGTACCACAGAAACGTCTCATTATAGCGTAAACGGAACTATTTTCGGCAATAAGAATTGCACATTTGTAATAAAAAATCGTTTTCCCGCAATGAGAACAGAACATGGTAATATAACGGCAGCACATTTCTTACAAAATTATTATTTCATACATACAGTGAAGGGCGTACCACAAAAAAGTCTCATTATCGCGTACACGGAACTATTTTCTGCAATACGAATAGCACATTTGTGATAAAAAATCGTTTTCCTGCAATGTGAACCGAACATTATAATATAGCGGCAGCACATTTCTTACAAAATTATGATTTCCAAAATGATTCATATCGTGAGGAATAAATTCAACGTTTTTCACATAAGTACACCTACTACTCATGGATTCAACGCACCAAAATTAGACATTCATGTTCCATAAACGTTCCCAACTTGATTCAAAAATAACGGAATGACATTGTGAAGAACCTGTCATGCACGTGAACAATGTAAAAGTCATGCACAACAACTAATTAGCAGTAACATCATCATTTTATTACACTTAACTTATTATTACGATACATCGGATGCATGGCAAACATCCACATAACTAATCAAACGGTGCATTCTTATTCGATGTAAACTTTTTACAATTTCAAAACGTGCAAATATTTGCAACCCGAGTATTACGTGACTTAAAATTTACAGTACAAACCACATTTCGCTTTTCAGACATGTATCAATTTCATGACAGAATGTTTACCCTACAGTGGCATCACGATCGTATCCCATCTGCATCTCCGACGCCCGACTTTCATTCCACAGACTCTCCATATTCTCCCTCATTGCCTTTTTCTTTTCAAGACGGGAACCCAAATCTTTCTGCTTGCCGGCTGAAGAAACGTTCAAATCCTTGAGCATGTATTTTGCCTTTTTCCAATTCTGATTTTCGCCATTGTATTCCTGGAGTTGTGGCTCTTCCGTGTTCTTTTGAAAATAGAACTGCTGAGAATTCATTTATTTGGCAGATACCGGGATTTCAAGAGGACTTCTCTCCGCTAAGTTTCAATGAACAGTTGTATGGGGAAAGAGCGGAGTTAGAAAACATCGAACTCAAATATATTTTAATATACGAGTTTGAAGTTTGTAAAGCAATACGAGTTTTCTGTGTTTTCTTTTGCATGCAAGATGTGGTCTCTTTTGAATTTTTGTGTTTTCTGTACAAGACAGAGAACTAGTATTTTAATGTGTTCTGTCTGTTCTAGAAAACATTAAAAAATACGAGCTCGCTGTCTTTTCCAGAAAAAAATCGACAGAAGACTCGTCTTCAAAAACGAATCAGTTATCCATCAGTTAACTCATACTATGTTACGCAACAGGTACTTGTACAGCACAAAGAAAATGGACAGTAACGTCGGCTGACGATATCTAAATGTTACAAAACATATATTGAAAGAAGCTTCGTCGGCCATCATATTTGTTTACGAAGTTTCAGATTAATATGAGTTCTAGTTGCTACAATTTGATGGAGAGTGTGCCTTATTTATGATGAAAAGGTGCCTGTATTTAGGTAACCTCACGATTTTATAAATATTTATTTAAGACAGAGTCGAATTGTGCTGCTTTGTGTTGCACGTTTGTACCGTAGTATTCAATAATTTAAATTATTTAATTATTTTCATTAGAAACATCCGTTAAAATGTAGTGTAGATTTATTAAGTGATAATTCGAAATGGAAGAGCACATTTTAAATTGATAGTGCGACCATGATGTGGAGGCCTTTCCAATCAAGAATCTATTTTAAATAAATATACAAAATAGGGTATATTCTTGTATAGCGATTGTGTCACATCAGAAAAAATATCATAATCTATGTCGAAAAAAAGGTGTGACTCTATTACACATAAGAATATATAATAATACATAATATTATTATGTATGAAGTACTGTACATATTATTTACAGTACTTTGTACTGTAATACTATTTCATCACCACACGAAACAAAGCTGCCTTCCCTACAGTGTCAGTCTGTGTTTTATTTTAAAAAATATAACGTCAAACATATGAAAAGAACAAACAAAAACCAAAAACCCCAAACAACAACCGAAAACTTCATAAACATCAAAAGAGAAGATCAAGGAAAAACAACAAACAACAAACAACAACCAAGAACATCAAACAACAACCAAAAACTCGATGAACATTAACAGAGAAGATCAAGCATAAAAAACAAACATCATGAAACAACGTCAATATCACTACAGTGGCATACACTTGGAGCCACTGTCACGATTGCCGTACAGCACACTATTTGCCTTCTTACATTGTTTACATTAAAATGTTTTAATTTAATTTGATTAGGACTTTAGGGAACTATTAGCCGTTTTCCTGTTGAGAATAAGAATGTAGTGAGTAGTTACGTTATTGTTGGTTCTGACGACACTCTATTCAATGAAGATGCACAATCAGTTACACGCAGAAACGTGTAATTAGACAACTCACAAGACCCTTACACTGTATTAATGTATTGTAGTAATACACTGTCTGTTTCATCTCGTCGTCCGCTTTAAGACGAAGATACCCGCATAGTGTATTAATTACGCTCTGGAGTCAGGAAAAAGGGACACGCTCAATAAATAGATACGACGATTCATCAAAACAAAGTTAGACTTTGTTAAACTCTTTCACACTCAAATTAGAACTGATTTAAAGTCTGGGTGGATTCTGACAAGAACAAGCTACAAAACTTATGACTACCATAAGCAACATTGAATATTTGGAAGAACAGTCGTGCATAAGGGGCCTTCGCCGTTACAAGCTTGGCGAATATTTTGAAATGTGGAAGCTCAAATTCTACAAAGAAATGACACAGAAGAACCACCGCTACTTCCCTATGACAAAAAATCCAAACTGATAACTGTTCAAGCTGAATTCAAGGCTGCCCTAGAGAAAGAAAAAGGACAGATATCGAACAATTGGAAGCACAAGAAAAAGAGAATGAAGATGAACTGCTAGCACACAGCTATTTGATACATTGTATAACACCAGAAACCGTACGCTCATTAGACGCAATCTAAAATACGGAACGTGAAAACTATTCATGGGAAGCATTAATTACTCAATGCCAACGCCCGCATTAGGCCATTCGAAGATTGGACATTCAAACATTGCAGTTTTTTCTAGGCATTAATATTGTCAAAAACTGGAAATTTTGTGAACGCCCGGCATTCAGTGTTTTGTAGTTATGTGCAGTTGCGACAATCAATCGAAAAAATGTGGGGCCCAATTTTGTTCATTGCTGTCACCGCTTTTTAGACGAATTTTATGAAGACAGTGATTACAGTAGTGCGTGTATGACCGCCAGCAATACAAAAATATTAGAGAGGAATATAAAATAGCTACCATCAATGCAATTACTGTAATCCACGGATGCCCACATTGAAGAGCTGAAAGGGAGCCATTCACAAATTCATGAGAATTAAAATCTCAGTCTTTCCATTACATGTCCATTCGAAATTAGTAGTACGATATGGAGTTGGAATGTGAAACATTTTTTCATTAATGTGTTCGCGATCCTCCAGGACATCTTTCAACACCGTTTATCCCACGAACAGAACGTCCTTGGAGCCGTCCGTGGTTACAAAGGAGATGGAGTATGTGACCTGCTGCCAAAGATCGCTTTTTTCAGTGTCGTAACTCGTGGATCATATTACAGGCCTGATAACGGTTTCGATGATAATAGATGAAGAATGAGTGGAATGTGATTATTAATCCATACAGTGAAGGATAAAATATTCCTTCAATAGTCCCAAAACACCAGCTCGTGGAGATAATGTTGTTGTAGTCCCAAAATATTGAAAGCAGATTTCGCAGACTGATACTCAGATTGAAACACGACCTTCCACCCGTCCCTTTCCACGATTTACATGCAAAATTCCCATAGTTCTCGTCTAGCATCGTCCAAGAAGTACTACTATCACTATTCTTTCATGTCCTCGTTCAATTTACAGACCAACCATGAGCCCCTCAGCTTCTATAACGATACAAACTAGGTTCTTCCTCGTCCTTTTTCTTGCTCTATCCGTACCCGTTGTCCATTCCGTCTACCTTGTCCATCCCTCGGAGGACATCTGTTACTCTTTGTCCCCATTAGTTTTCTCCATGGCATACAAAGTATATACATGTCACTCATTGTACGTATACATTGAAACAAGAATCAGATACGAGAAATTATTTCTTTTTCGCTGCTTAGACTTTCTCAACTAGACTACCATACTCCCTTTCTGGTTCTGATAGTCGAACTTTTAATTGAAAAGAGTCTCCCGTTCATTATATTTCCCAAACATTGGTCATCGTCCAATTTTTTCACACAGAGATACCTGCATTGGATTTTCGTAACACATACATGTTGATGTCAAACAATTTCATTAGATCATCAGCCAATTTCTTGTAACCTTCAAGGTTCCAAGGAATTGACTATAGAAGATTCAGGTCAACCTTTCAGTCATACTTCCTCAACGGAACATGCATTTTATGTACTACGCTTTGAGAAAGTTCTCTACATATCATCTGCCAACTTCTTTTCGCTTCATACTACTCTCATCATCTTCTTCCGCATTTATCCATAAACATTCTTTAGATCCTCTCGGACAACTTATCATAATCATCGTCTTATGTATCATCTTCATCAAAATTATCGTGTTCTTCTTCTTAATTAATACCCGTTTTCCCGTCATCTTCATCAAACAAATAATTCCAACAAATAAGTTACCCTCTGGGAAATATATCACACTAATCTGTTTCATTATTCCATATTCCTCAACATATCGTCTCCAATGGTCATTTTGGTCATCACCGTCCTCTTTCCCATCATCCTCATCATCACTGTCAGCAACATCAGTAATTTTTTTGACGATACTTCTACAAGTCGTTATCGATATTTCTCCACAGCCGTACCACTAGAAGAATTAGACGTGTTATTGGAGGCGGATAAATTTGTAGACCCAGCTGCTGCAATAACAGTGACAGATACGACGGACAACCATCGAAAATGGAAGAGGTTTCGAACAGTAAAAACAAGGGGAAGAACAGGAGGACTATGAATGAAGTCGATGACGACAACTTTTGTAGCCCCGTGTTTCTGCCGACAGTTATTCAGCTAATACCGGGTAAGGAATATGACAGGTCTGAGCGAGATACAATGACTTAAAAAGAATTCCCTCCGTATGGGGTTCCCATTTTTGCAGGAAATTAAACAATTGATATTTTTGCTGCTAAAAATCAATTATTTAATTTCCTGCAAAACATTAACCTCCATATGGAGGCCAAAAAATTGCAGAAAATTAAATTATTACTTTTTTTGTTGCAAAAAATTAAATATTTAATTTTCTGCAAAACATAGTCCTCGGAGGCCGAAAATTTGCAGAAAATTGAATAATTGATTTTTTACAACAGGAAATCAAACATTTAATTTCCTGCAATTTTTCGGCCGTCATATGGAGGAAATGTTTTACCCTTTTTCTTCGTCCGTTACAGCTGTACAAAAAAGTCCACCCCGCCCCAATGCGAAAAGTAAAATATTTAATTCTTTTAATACTACAATCATGGAATTGTTTAATTTTTGAAGGAAAAGCCAATAATATTACGATCTTGTACTGCAAAAAGTAAATAATTTCGTATTTATTAGTAACTTAAAAAGTAACAATTCCATATTGATTAGCAGAGCGTTTTAGAAAATCAGGAGTGGGTAATTGGTTGTGGGTATATTTGTGAATACGTGTAAAAAAAAGCGAATCTTAAATTTTTGCGAGTTTCTGGAAAGTCATTTTGGAAAGTGGGGTGGTATGAAGGAAGTGGGTAATGATATCATGTATGCAATTGTTCAGTGCGAAAAAAGAAAGAAAGAAAGAAAACGTTTTTGAAAAACCCACAAGGCAAACTGCGGAAGGAAAGAAACATGAGGGAAGGGTATGGTGGCCAAGGCGTCATACGCGATCGAGCGGGCAACGAAACGGGAGGAGCGGAGGTTGAATACATTTGCAGCTGCAATGTCGTGCAACATGTCCGCGATGATGCAGATACGGCTGTACGAACGGTACAAGCATGGAGAAAGGGACCTTGAACAATTAAAGATAAGAAAACAGCACATACGTTCCTCCACCTTCAACATCGCGACGTAATCCGACAACCTTTCGTTGCACGACTTCCTATTCCGCGTGACGGACATCCAGAAATGAAAGAGACTCTACTGATGTCACCGACGGTGACAGCAGTAGAGTCTCTTTCGGCGTTATTTAAATGTGACATTTTTTTGCGCGCGGAGTACGGTTGAGTTGGGACAGGGCGGGAAGGGTTCGGAAGGGTTCGGAACAAAACGAAAACTGGCTGACGAAGCAGAAATTAAACACCTACTTTTTCACATGAAAAAAAATCAGGCCGACGAAGCATAAAATAATACCCTACACTTCTTGAGAATTCAATCATACACCATTTTTATACAGTAACAGAGGCTTTTTATTTACTACTTTTGATGAAAATAACCATTTGAGCGGTAGGTATTTAGACCGAAATAGCCACAGGAAAAATGTATATTTCCGCATTTTTCGTTATTTCTGCCACGTGGTTTACACCAGTGCCAAATTTTATCCACCATTTATCCATTTTCGCATTTCCAAAACGCTCTAGTAATCAATATGGAATTGTTTATTTCTTGAAGCGAAGGCATTATTATTACGATCTTGAAACCAATTTGGAATTGATAACTTTATGAAGAAAACACAATTTTATTACGATGTGGATAATTTGGTGTCGTTCTTCAATAAATTTTAATTTTGATAATTCCCCAGGACCTAACTCACCCTTTATTTCATATAAAAAACAAACAGCACAAAAATCTACAACTGCATCACCTAAAAATTCTAATCTTTCATATGTTTCAATAATTTGTGAAATCTGCCATTTGGTTTTACATATGATCCATGTGTTAATGCACACATAAATAAAAAATAAATGTCTACGTTTAAATGTATATCCAATTATTTTCTCTAGTATGCCCATATGTTGTTCATGGGGTTTCAGGATTTGTTGATCTTTTATCCATTGAAAACGGTTTGTAGTTGTGTAGTATCCTATTTCAATTGGTAAAATGCCTCCTGTAATTCAACATCGACTACTTGGAGTTATAAATCGAAGATATGGACGTACTAGGGTTTCTGTCTACGTCTATCAACCGAATGTCGATCTTAATTTCAGCCCTGAAGAATTTGTTATATCAACAGGTAAACGAGGTGAACGAGCTTAGCTTTAGCTTTAGAGCACAACTTTCTTTTGATGCTCTTGAGAAACATTTGTAGCAGTAGTATCAATAGTTTGAGTTTGGTTTTGTAATGTTTTTAGGTCAATTTCTTTCGGTTTTTCCATTCCGTCAGGTAATGCAACAATATCTTTTAATTGATTAACATAAATTTCCTTCTCAGGAACAGCTGATAAAACGATTTCAAAATTGAAGGTATAATCTTCGTCGATTTTTCCATATTCCAATTCATACTTTGCAATATCATCGTCATCACCTTCACATATTGTTAAATCTAACTGTTTCATTGCCTCATGGATCATTTCTTCTGCAGAATCACGTAACGCGATTCATCGAGTTCTTTGCAAAGGAAAGGATGGATTAAAACTTTACGAAACCCGGACCAAGGCATGTTTTGACGTATGGCTTTTACAGATTCTCCACGTTTTTTCTTGGAGTAATCTCCTGGGATCTATATTGATAACTTGTAATTCGCAATTTCACAGTCGTCTGAGGTCTCTCATGGGATATTAATGTCATGCGTTGTTGGCTTGGTCGACGCCGAGAAACTGAAGTTATGCATGTGGAAGTTGATGACGTCCATGATGCAGGGGTGGGAAAAAGTGGAGCAAAAGTGGAGACAAAAGCTTGTATGGGCCCCATGTTCCCTGTTTTTGAGGTCAGTAATGAGATGACTGCGTGTCTCGAACCGAATTTAGCGACTTTGTTGATAGTAAGAGGAACAGGTGTCGTGCCAAAGTCGGTAAGTGTACAATCTCATTTGCACACTTGTCAATAACGGTTTTGAGCTCCCGCGAAAAAATTCCATTAATGATCCTTGTAAACATTGAATACACCACTGAATTCACAATAGTGTGTAAGTAGTTCTCAAGTAATAATGTTCAGGAACGAATCATTCAAACTACAAATAAAGCAAAATATTCGTTCTCAAATTAGTCAAAGCGCCATCGTTGACTACCTCAATGCGTAAAGCCGTGATGACCGATAATAACGATCAACGATGTGCTGCTCAATCACGACAGTATGGCACTGTCACAGAAAAATCACCCCTCGTCATCAACAGTCCTTCCGTCACATACACCCAGAAATAATACTGTAAAAAATATAATCCCAATGACGTCTCCAGATGATATTATCTTAGGTGGTTGGGATATATCAAGCATGAATTTGGCTGATGATGTTGACAGAGCTGGTGTATTGGAACCTGATTTCAGGAATAAACTGCGTCCCTATTTTCAAGATATCTTTTCCATGAAAGGTGGTTTTGATCCTAAGTTTATTGCTAAGAATCAATATGAAAGAGCTGATAAATTTTATTAATGAATGTAATAAGGGGAAGGTTGTTCAGCAAATCAGAAACCGTATTAGGGATTTCAAAGAAAAGAAAATGTTGAATACCTCGTAGTTGTGTGGACTGCGAACTCCGAAAGATATGCAATTGAAACTGATGGTGTGAATGATACTGCTGATAATTCAATCAAATGTTTAAAGGATTTGAATGATGAAATTGCAGCATCTACTTTATATTGTGTCGATTCTGTCATGGAAGGATGTGCTTATGTTAATGGATCACCACAGAACACGTTTTTTAAAGGAGCTTTGGGATTAGGAAAACAATATGGAGGTCTTATCTGTGGTACCGATTTCAAATATGGACAAACTAAAATGAAATCTGTATTAGCTAATTACTTAATCGTCTGCGGTGTTAAGATTCGTACTATGGTGACTCATAATCTTCTTTGAAACAATGATATGTATCAACTAACTGATGAAATCATGTGTACGCCAAAATCAGCATCAAAATCAAGAGTTATTTGAGGATATTGTTGACAGCAATGGTTTACTCTATGCTGGCACTGATGAAAAGGGAAATGGAAAAGATGAAAAACCGGACCATGTTGTCGTCGTTAAGTATGTTCCGTCTTTAGGTGACTCTAAAAGAGATGTTAGTCAATATACTTCAGAAACTTGGGATGGATTGTCATTATACTACTATTATGCATAATGAATGTTTAGACTCTGCTTTATGTGCTTTG
>JAULBU010009346.1:0-24932 GCA_032358235.1 Odonthalia washingtoniensis
CATGATATGCTTTTGGCGAATATTCAACAGTTGACGATTGTGTTCGTGATGATATACACACCCATATAGGTGACATGTAAAGTAAAGTGGAAGAATGACACATGGTATGAATGCGATGAATGTTTGGAAACCAAATGTGAACATGAACAGTAAGTTTATTGAAGAATATACACGTGTTTAAATTTCAGTACAAGTTGTAAGTTTGCATTGTATGTCCAAAATGACATTGTTTGTGCATGTGACTGTATTGGGAGGAGCGTAGCATTGCATGTTTTTCGTGACAGTGTTGGTGAATGTGAATGTATTGGGTGAAGAGAAGTTGATTTAAAAGTTCTGGTGTTTATCCTGTCGGGTGGAAATTGGGGTTTTGTCGAAACAGGCCGTAAGCCTGAGAACACTGAGCAAGCTCTTCATTGACAATCAGTTAAATAGATGGAATCGTTCAAGTGCAGCTCAAAGAGGGGGTTAGAATTAGGCTCGGTTAGTAAGGTGTATGTCCGCGATGATACGGCTACTGGAGACGCAGATGGACCCCTTTCATTGATATTGGCGAGTATCGTTACGGTGTGTCAGGTCAAGGGTTACGTTAATTCCCCTCCTCGGCTCTGGGTTAGCAGCCAAGTCAATCAGATGCACGCGGTATCGCGTGGGAATTGACTTGCCTACCAAAATCGTAATTTCACGACTTAGTGACGCATTGCGGATGAGTATCCTCTCTCCGAGGTTTTCCCTTACTGGTTAGGTGCGACGGTGGTCTGTCGATTTCAGTAATTCTGTTATGGTTATGCTGATTTCTATCTTCTTTATCATTACTTCCTACCATTCACGGTGATAGATGAGTACCACTTTTGAATACGGAATAGCTGAATAAAGATACACGTGTGAAAAATTGGATGAGTTCTAATCTGACTCATTAGAAGTAGCGCGCCTACGTGTTAAATGACACGTGTTGAATCCTACTAATTACAAGTAATTCCCCCACGTGTCAAATGCACATGTGGTGGACTGCACTGTACGTACCTTCGGCTTACATCACTGTACGGGTGGTGTATTTCCAGGAGTGGAATCCTGGTTCTGCATGATGTTCTGTACTGAGTCTTGCATTTTGTATTTTCTCTGGAACTCGCTAATTGCATATTTAGGCACCTCCTGCTGTAGTTTGTAGGGTGCAATAATTACAGATCATCAAGTTTATAGGTGTCACTTCCCTGGTGTCTATTCTTCCTCTCTCTACCGGTCGCGTATGCTTTTCTCCTTACGCGGCATTCTTCATCGTATAGTCGTCATCTTCGTCGGCGTCCCTCCATCCTTTTTAATTGAATGGTATCCGTAGTTTTTATTTCTGCCATCCGTTCCTCCCTCTTCTCATTTTTGTTGTCGCCACTTCCCTTAATCACATCTTTGTTCTCCTTCCCCCCTTTCTCAAGCCATCCGGTCACTATTTGCTCCTTCAGCCTCGATTATCATCCCAGCATCTCGTCTCTTCCTCTGAATCATCAAATCTCAAACTTTCTCCCAACGTTATAGATTCATCTTCATCGTCCTCAACCGTTTATTCTCTCCTTTAATCATCTTCACCCTTTCATATGTTTCCAACATAATTAATATTTTCAACCTCTCCATCCATATCTTACATCCCAACATTCGTCAACCTCCTCTTCCTCAACTTACTTCCCAAAATATTCAACCTCCTTGCTACGTCCCAACATCATCAACATCCTTACTACATCCCAACATTATCAACCACTTTTCAACTTACTTCCCAACATCATAATCAATCCCTTTCACACTCTACCTCAATCTGCGCTGTCCTCCTCTTGCCAGTTTGTATCTCACAAACTGGTTCCAGTGTTCGAATCAAAGATGCGATTCGACACTCCAGACACTTTACCGTTTGTAAGATACTGCCTAACCTTGGAGCCGGGTCAAGAACTTGTTGGAGGACATGATGGTGTAGAGAGGCGAGTTGGTTTTCAGGACTGGATTGGTGAGGGTATCGGCGGGGTTTTGACTGCGTGAAATCCGCACAATGCGATCCAATTCCCCGACATCATAGATCTGATGAAGGGCCAAGACATCGATCTGCAGGCGACGTTTAGCGGTTTTACCATTCTTGGCCACAACGTTCAAAACCATTTTGCTGACAATGAGGGCCTCGAGTTGCATGTCACGTCCCAGGATTTCTTTGACAAGGTTCTTGATGAGGAAGGCGTAGTCAAACTGGAGGACGAGGCCGTGTATTTTTGCAGCCATGATGGATAGAGCGACTCTTTGGCACTGATTATTACCAAAGTAGATGATTTTACAACGGTTTTGATCATCCACCATCATAATGACGTAACCTAATTGGCTCTTCATTCCATCGGCGTTTCATAAGGAAGCGTCTGTCGCCAGTACCAGTAGGGTTGTGGCCACGTTTAGGAGAATAAAGTTGAGGCCTGGATCTTTGGTTGTCTTTAGAAAACGGGTGATCTTCTTCAGCGTCTTGTACTCAGCTTCGGTGGTGACATCACGTCTGGGCGCTATCAATTGAACGGGGGCGCATATATCTGGTCGTACGTTAACGTCTATATAATTTTCCGGTGGACGTTCGCTCGTAGATTGATTCTGTGTCTCCGCCTTCGTGATTCTTTCTATTTTTGTGATTTGGTTAATCGGGTATTGGTGGTTGGCGGATGATGGAATTGGAAGTCAGCTGATGTCCACACCATTGAAGGAAGTTTGCTTCGATGTGCTCTGTGTATGCGTTTTGCACCGGAACGTGTTGGACGCCTTTTCTTCTTTCCCCAGGATGTCGTGCGTCCCAAAGCTAAGTAAATCGAGGTGCCGTTACTTTTGATGAGAACACAAGGGTCTACCCCGGTTCGTGACATGTCCAGTACCTCAAGGTGGTGGCATAAATACGTCAGGTACCAATGGAATCCCGATTCTCGGATTCCATACAGCTGCTTTACCACCTTGAGGACGAATCCTGGAGGCAGACAAAGGTCTTGCAGTGCGCAGATATAGACGTCCATCTCCAATTCGGTGTGCCATTGGATACAATCTTGGGTAATGTCCCGAGTATATGGGATCATACCGGGAATAGATGTGGCTATAGATAGTGCGACGCGTTGAGAGAATATCTGCACCGTGGGGCTTTCGTGGCAATGGAGGTGGCATCCTCATTGGCATATTTTTGAACCATCAGCCTAGACTGCTTTCTCAACCTGTCACCAACTTGCTTGAGCTCGTCCACGAAGCGAAAGCCGAAGATCTTGGCCTTGACTTTCTCCTCAGACTCATAAATTGGCTGAAATGTTCCGTCGTTTAGTAATTCCTAGAGCTCCAACCTCCTCGAAATTGAAAAAGCCTTTTCTTCAAAAGAATTCCGTTTCAATGGAACCTTTCTAGTCACAGTACCGAGGTCAATATCTTCTCCCTTATCGGCGCTGATGATATGCGCTTCTGCGTATTCAACCTTTCGCCTGTTGAGGTCGCCCAGGAGTGCACAGCTGACGGCCTTGTGATAACGTTTCGGCTGCACCCATGGCCCCACACGCGTCGTACGAAAGATCCTACGTCCGTGGTCAAGCTGTACTACGACTGTCCCCCTTCCGTAGATATATATCGGAATGGCCCTTACCACCTGTTTGTTGTAGTACGGAAGAACAGTATGGGGGATCCGGATGGAAGGTCCAGAAACCTTGACGACAACTCCTTGGCCTTGGGTCCAAAAGGGTTCTTCAACGCGAAAGAAATGAATCGTCGCCGAGCTGTTTCTTTTCTTACTATGGGATTTGGATATCCAATGAAGTGTTGCATTCTGAGTTGATTGGACAAGGGAGAGGTTCTGGCGGGTCGTAGAAGGGAGCCGCAAATCAACATCATAAGGCAAAGACCCTCCTGCCACATGGTCGAATTATTGGCATATACAGCCATCTGGAGACAATCTGCGTCGTCGTGATCATCCCTGAGTTAAGTATGGAGCAGTTTCATATAGGAATTTCAGAGGGGTGCGTGGTAACTTTCCACAATTCCTATAGACCAGAGACTCTCAATAGTCACTTCCTCCACCTTGATTCCAGATGACTCCGCCTTCGATTTCATGTCTCTGGAGACATAGGCTGTACCTTAATCGACGGCGAGGTAATCTGGGGGGGCATATAGGCATAGAACCATAACCTGGAGGTTTCCTTCCACATTTCATTGGTCGATTAGTTCGTGAGAAATGATGCAGCCACAAAGTGGGTACTTTCATCTACAAGATGGATGATATGTTTGCGGTTCAAGAAAATTGTATCTATCACAACACGATAATTGAATTGGAGATCAAGCGTCCCAAGGGTTAGCTTGAATAGACGGGGCGGGGTAGCGTTGGTAGTACAGGTTCTGCAGTCATCCTGGATATTCTTGAGCTCTCTGAAGATATTCTTGTGGATTCTTCCGTCATTCGTTTTATTTTGGAGATGGTATGTTGATTTCACAGAGGGATGGCCGAATACTCGGTGGATCCTGCGTAATTCTTGCTCCCTATAGAGCGCGAACAGCACGGATTCGGATGCCCACATGTACCTAAAGAAGTAATGTTCCAATGATAGGGGCTGTCTCCGAGACTAAATGTGGAGGAATTCCCCTCATTGGCTGATATCAAGGCCATTTACAATCATATACCTGTTGTTGAGGGGAGACGGGACGTTAGAATCCTTTACGGAACAATATTCATCTATTATAAGATTCAATTCATTGAAGGGGATCTGGATTGTGACCTCTCCAGTGACCTTGGTCTTGCCTCCTACTCCTTTCAGACCTTTGTTTCGTGGCCGTATTCTGATTATCCTTCCAAATTCCCTCTCTTAGGCGTGATATTGTCACTTGATCATGACGGAACTTTTGTTGGCTGCTGTATCAATCACTACTACATTGAACTGGGGGCCAGTGTGGTATTTCAAATGGTGGTTCATGACAACCAGGGCTGAAGTGATGTTATTTTTGTGGTTTTTCAAATGGAGGCAATCGTTATTAGCTAACTTCTCTCTACTGTTCTTGCGGAGGCTTCGGTCATGAATGCCAGGTCCATCTTCAGCTCTTCTTTGTCTTCATCGGCCCATCTGACTTTATCCTTTCCTTCACCTTCGACATCGCCATCTGAGTCATTATACAACATATTAATGACGTACGCCATGTCCTAGACAGTCAGCATCCCCTCAAGATGCTTCTTCTTTAAGATGTTTATCGCCATGGTCACATCCTCCATTTTATGTCGAGTGTTGGCTCTGTAATCACCTCCAGATACGAAGAATCCCGTGATGCCTCTCATCGATGCGGGGCTAAGGCGTCGTGACATGCCTGTGCCATCATCATATCCCGTCAAAAGTTGAGCAATTGTTCATGTTATCGGCGTAGAAGTTGAGAGCGTCACACGTCAACATAGTTGAGACCGATGTCAACTTCTTTTCCGATGTGATCTCACACTTGGTGGCCAATGTGTTGAAGATATTTTTGCAGTTGTCGAAATCTTCCTCCCAACTACCGGAAAACGTGGGTTTTCCCATGAATTCCTTCATTAATCTGCTGATGCTCAGTCCTTTCTTTTCTGGGTTCAAGGGATTTGGCTGGTAGTTGGGATACTGACTGTTCTGTATTGATGGTCTATCCTTCCATCTCTTTTCATCTTTTCCGCCGTCGCTTCCATCGTCCGGGTCATCGTTGTCACCTGGTCCGCCTCCCAGGACGTTGGATCTAATTTGTCTTACCGTGGCCGGGGAGTCCTGTATCTCAACGGGGTTATCATTGGTTAGGTGAAGACGTTCCGCTTGTTGATGTCTACTATAAATCGAGATAAGACAAGCGTTCGACCCGATTGGTTTCTGGGTTTCTTTATTTTGCAACGTTTATCGTAACCGGAACGACAAAAAGCGCGGTAAATAAAACGTTAGTTTTGTGCTAATATGCAAGATCAATGGTAGTGTTGCCTGGGATATTATGGTCAGTAAAATTGGTTATACAGTTAGCGAAAGCTACATATTTTATGCGCCAAATGTGTGCTTGTCACTTTGATACAATTAGGTATCTTTGGGTGTGAATAAGCCTGGAGAGGTAGTTAATATCTCCATAAACTCCAGGGTAATAAAGTTTACAAGGTGACTGTTAGGTCGCCTCTTGCTGTACTTACGAGTCGTTAGCTCGGTGTAGGCGTAGTAGACGGTATTTTCGGTCTTGGATCATGCTTAGATCCAGTTGAGATATTTGGTGTTTCGGTAAAATGAATGTTCTGAAATGTCTAGCTTCCTTTATTATTTTTCATCTCCCAGATGGGCGTGGTAGGTATACTGAATCAGATGAGATCACAAGTCTGATCCATGCTGACAGGTGTAATAGAATCTTACATATAGTGAGTGTTCAAATTACTAAAGTCAATTCTCATAATTTCAAAACACGTGTATCATTATAGAGTATTATTCGTTAAGAGGATAATAATTGTGAATCATTCGTGTATACAGATTGTACTGTATTTTTATGGCTTGTGACATGACCTGTCTAATCTCCCTCTCCCTTATACCGTTTTTACCGTTGCATTTACTCTTGTCCCCCCTCCTCGTATGATCCTTTTGTCGACATTCCCCATGCGTGTTTTACTCCTTCTTTCATCACCCTTCCTGGCTCTTGCCTTTCCTCCTTTTAATTTTTCGTTACTGTCGTAGTTTCGATGGTCTCATCTTTGTTGTCATATTCTCTAATCTTCCTAACCAACAAAGCTATCATCTACCAAAAACACCCTGTAATCATCCTTTTATCATCTAACCGCAACACCATCATTATCATAAACCAAAAGATGATATCATCATCCTTAACTGATTGTAATAACAACACCGTCTTTTTTCTTTTTCATCTAGCCGAAATACCATCATTATCCTAAAGATAACGATGCTTATCATCGTATCAACAACACCTCCTAATCCTAACAACAACACCTCCTCATCCTAACAACAACGTCATCATCATCCTAACAACAATCATCAAACGTAATAGACAATGCGTTTCATCATATCCTCGACTGAATCATCGTCTCCATTGAGATTTGCACGAATAGGACTCTCAATGTGTTAAAATCGACACTACGAGGTTCCTCTTTCGTGCGAATATGCCCAGCTTTGCGGTTTCAAATGGAATGTTTTATTGGCCATGATGGAATATAGCGGGGATGTGCGGTTGGTACCATAATGTAGTATATTACATTTGTTGTGCTTGTCCACTATGAGGATTAGTACCCCAATCGACTCTTCATTTATGCAGGGTTTGCAAAATGAATCTTCAGTTAGAAGAACAATTATTGCTGATTTAAGGTCAAGTTGAACAGAGTTGAGTCCATGTTTTCTGGAGGCTTGTAGGAATGTTGTGGCTTTATCAAGATCTTTAAACTCGTCTATGGTGTTTGGTTTATTGGTTGGTGCAATAGGCTATACGGGTGCGCATATGTCAGGGCGCGTGTTGTCACCTATGTATTGTGCCGATTCTATCTGGCTGCTGAATGCCTTTTGTGTTTTCGCGATCTGGAGTTCTTCGATCTTGCTCGATTGTGACATGCTGTAAGTGTTGTCCCCTGGTATCTTCTCCAACAAGATGCCGTTAAAGGAGGTTGTTATTTCATTGATGTGCGTCCGGAGTTTGCAGCTAAATACCTTGGACGCTGTTTCTTCTTGTTATAAGAAGTCTCTTCTACCTAGACCAAGAGAGTTGTCTACTGTTAAGAGTATGAGACCATCAAATTTGTTGTCATTTCTCCGTATAAGTACTCATGGATCAGAAGTTCCGTTTTCCATGCCTAGGTTGTTCAGATGATGCATCAAGTTTGTGAGATACCAATGGAGGCCAGACTCTGGTATCCCATATAGTTGTCTTACGAACTTCAAGATGAAGTCTGGTGGCAGACGTAGTTCTCGTATTGCCCGTATATAGACGTCCCGCTCGAGTTCTGTATGGAATTGTATGTATGCTTGCTTAATATAGCGAGTATACAATTTCATCCCTGGTATTGATGCAGCGATTAACAACGCGATCATTTGTGAAAATCGTTGAACTGTTGGCACCTTTGCGGTGATATAGATGACATCCTCATCCGCATAGTTTTGGGTTACCATCCTGCCCCTCTTCTTAAATTCCGTGCCAACTTTCTTCAATTCGTCAATGAATCTACTTCACTTCCAAATATTCGCGGCGATCCCTGGAATTCCGCTCTATTCATTGGCAAACACGTCCCATCTTTTAGCAGACCGTCCAGTTCCGTTTTCCGCGCGTCTTCAAATGACTTCTCTTCTACTGAACATTTCTTCACCTCGATCTTCCTAGGTGATGGTCCAAAGTCGACCTCCTTCCTCATTCCCATGGTTATCTGCACTTCGTCGTCTTGTTATCTTGATTATTCCGTATGTGACATTGGCTCCACGCTCGGTTTTACGCACGTGCTTCTGGAGATGATTCTTCCCCTAAATAGCTGTACAAACACTTTTTTGCCTTCACAAGAGATAAATTTAAATGGCCCTTCCCTTCTTTTGTGTTGGAACTATAGACCAGAACGGGCAAGCCCAACGGGAGTTCTTTTAGCTTCGAGGATTGTTCTTGTGCTTTTGAACTAGTTGGATGGTGGAGCGCAAAAGCGATTCTCCACCTATACTGCGAGAGTTCCACAGCGTGCCTGGCATCCTCAATCGCTTGTTACCTCACCAGCTGATTTCGAGATGGGGTTGTTCTCGCGGGACGTGGCAAAGTGCCAAAAACAAGGAGCGTAGGGCAGAATCCTTAAGGGCCCATAGTTTCATTGGTCGCGTATACTGCCGTGTGAAAACTTTCCACGTCTGTGACCTTCATTTTATCCAATGTATGTTGTAATTTGGTGAATGTGCTTCAAAGAGGGGCGTGGTATCTTTCCACTATTCCGATAGAGCTTGGGTTCTCTATCGGAGCTTCCTCTAGCGTTATAGCAGATAGTTTCATGTTGCTTTTAATCTCGAATGATATGTAAGCTGAACCTTAGTCGACTGCTATGTAGTTGGGCTGTCCTAGATATGTCAGGATCCATAGTTTTTGGATTCTCTTCCATATATCGCTTGTAGTCTTTGACTCCAAGAAGAAAGCAGTCTGGAAGTGAGTGATCTCGTCGACAATGTGGAGAACGGGTCTCGAGTTTATGAACAGGATGTCGACGATAAAGCGGTGGTTAAATCGAAATTCATCTGTTCGCACGGTAAGTCTAAATCTTCTCGTCGCTTTCACGTTTTCCTTACATATTATACAATCTTCTGTTTTTTTGTAACTGCCTCGTCATTCCGTCTTGCAATTGGTCGATGCTGGCCTTGGATAGTAGGTTATAGATCTCTTCAACTGAAGGGTGGCGAAAGACCTTGTGTATTTTTCTTAAGTCATCTTCGTTGTACAGGGCATAGGGTGTATCGTTCGCAGACCATGAGTATACGAAAAAGAAATTCTGTAGTTTCAGTGGCTCCTTCAGTTGCAGAAAAGTCTCCCGTGAAGAATTTCCTGGCTGTACTGGTTATCTTGATCTAGTGGATATTGGAAATAAGGGATACAATCTAATTGACTGCGGTGAAAGTTGTTCAATTTAGACTCTATCTTTCTCGGTATAGATATGCACAGATTCAGATTCAGATATGTATTGTTGGCCATGGACCTCAATTCCTGGTTGAAACTGGAGGGAAAACAACCCTATAATGGAATCACTGTTGATTTGGAAAATGTTTGATGCGGAATTTATTTTGAAGAAGAAGAATGGGTACATACTGTAGCCGTCAAAGGAAAAAATACCTAATGTATTACCTCGTAGATGGAAACTACCCCAAATGGCCAGTTTTCAGAGAACCTATTGGTATGGTCGATGATATTACATTGGGTTTGTTCAAACGCAGTCATGATGAGGTATGAAAGGACTTGGGCAATCTTTTTCCAGGAGACTCATGTCTATGTATAAATTATTATATACAGTTACCCAATATGGAATGAAAGATGAATCATCTTTTATTGTTATTTCTGACGCTGTCATAATTCTTCACAGCGTAATGATAAAATACAGACTATGTATGGGTGAAGCCGGTGTTGGTAATTCAGAACAGGTAGTTGATAAGATGTTACGAATAGGGAGAAACTGGGGAAATAAATTAGACATGGCAGAAAGGGATACCGTTGTATTGAAGTCAGAAAATATTACTGACGAAACAGCTCGTATCATCTGGGAAAAGTAATTGATTTCTCATGATCAATTGGTGGACATGAGAAACAGCCAAGTGAAATATTTTACATGACCGTTTTGGAGTCTTGTAATGGATTTATGCTACTAATGGGAGATGATATCGTTACTGACCAAGAGTAGGGTTATTCTGATGGGAGGTGATAGAATCTCATTTTACAAATAGATTAAAAGATTCAGGCATGTAGCTGTATTTACTTTTATATTTATGTAGATCGTCGTTCTTCTTAATATTATTAAATTAGTTCATTTGTGGTACTGCTGTGTGAAATCTTGAATACATTCGTTTCTGGTATTTCAAATTTGGGTATGATATAACATTTGACTTGTCGAAAGCATTAGTATGGCGTGACGTATGACTTGTTGAAATTATTTAAAACCAAAACATGTAATTGTACGTATGAATGCATTAAATGAAATATATTAATTTATTTTTGTCACGAACACCGTCGCACCTCGCCGAGCCATTGACTGATTATGGGACGGTTACAATTGACTATTTTAGATAATTTTCATATCAGATCTGTTTTACTTCATCTATAGGGAAGCGATCTGTACGACTTCAATTTAACGGAGGCGTGATGGAAGGAGGGAGAAGACGAGAGTAGGTAACATCTGTAAACAACTGTCAACGGTCTGAATGAATGGGGACAAAGAGTGATGGAAACAGCACAACCGAAATGGATACGATGAAAAAGGAAGTCATACCAGTTTTGAATATGACCCAAGGTATGTTTATAAGAGTTTTTATTACATTACAAGAAACATGTATGACATTGACGGTTGTTCAAAAAACAATGCGTAAAAAACGGTTGCTATATAAAGGTGTCTACCGTTAGGATTGATTTTCATTAACATAATATTAACTCTCACATCGTTTTCTATCGAAAAATACAAGGTATTGCGAAGAATATTTTCAAGAGAAGAAAAGATATGGAACGCAGAGAACGTGCATCTCGACACCCGGATGGTGGATCTCTTCGAGAGGAGCGTATACTAAGAATATGATTACGACTGAGTCCATCCTCACGTCAACTTATTGAAGCACGGCATCAAACAGCACAGCATGGAGTGGCTCCGCCGTCTCAGATGTTTACCATATCATGACCAACACCATCTGCACAAATTGGTACAATGACAGCCACACGTAATTTTACCTTGGCCACACCATTTGTACTAAGCTTCTAGGAATTTGCACATTTAGTGCATACCAATTTGGTGTAGGAGAATTGTTTCAAACGAAATGGTTTTGGAAGTAAGGAGGAGCAACCATATTCGATACACGAGTACATTGATGTCTGTGTCGAGCACCGTCTTTTTGATGGGCCGCGGTATGTAGTTGTGAGGGATGATTCAAATGGTTTTACTCCTGGTAAGAGAACTTATAGAGAAGTGAGTTGGGCGAATCGTTGAGCCCACACCGGTATTAAACCGTTGGACTTCATTTAACGGCAGCCATGTTATATAGGCTGGGTCCGTTGCCCTGAAGAGGTACAGTATCAACATCGTGCAATTGATCTAATTGTAACTATGAGAAAAATGGCCGAATAGGGGAGATATTTAGCTTAAATACCGAGTATATTACCTCGGCATATTACCTATTTCTATATGTTTTCAAAACGCGAATACTGAGAGGATGGTGCTGCATTCGAGAACCGGTTGAGAATGGAAACTACAATGAAAACAACTGGTGGTTATTCGAGTAGAACGACTATTGTCACACCGGTGTTACTTGGATAGCATGATATCGGTGTCTTTAATGACTAAATTTCAGTACTCATAGTACTTCATAGAAGTTTCACATTTTGTCCAAACCATTGAGGTATCACCGTTGATATCAGAACCATCACCGGTATTACCAAAGCAACATGCTAATCTTTTCAAGTATGGGTCTGATGTGTTGAAATAATTGTACCTCCAGGCAGTGAAGAAGGAAGCAGTTGAACTGTTTCTTTCAAAATTCATATATGTTTGCCGTTATCGTATTAAAGTCTCTAAACAAGCAGATCCAAGGATTACAGATAAAAGTGGTAGTTGTATCTTAACGGAGTTGTCATTGCAGATATTGAGTCTTTGAATCGGCATCTATTTGATTGAATTGTTTCACAAATCCGACTACAATCTGAATAAGGTGCCGGTGGCGATACGTAGATCAGAACAGGTTGATTATAAAGCATTGAAATCCAAAATGGTGCACCTATTTCTACATTATGAATGGGATAGTGAGGAAATTTGAGATCTTGGAAGAAAGGGAGAAATGGAGTATACCATACGGGTCAATGCTTTAGGTTCATGGTGTGTTCGAGTATTTACAGAGGTGGGAGTTACATATTTGGATAGAGAATCAAGCACAATGCAGGATTGTACATCTCTGGTACAAGATTTGCTTCGAGATATGGGTTATGTCAGACCGGAAATCGAACCGGAACATACGCAAGAGGAAGATGGTGCTGAGATAATGGAAGTAAATGTTGCTGATGAGAAATGGAAAGATGCTGTGTACTCTGATACTTGGATCTATTAAAGTAAAATGTACTTCGTATTACAGCCTCTCTTTTGACAAAGCAACTAGGAACCACCAAATACGGCTGAGAATTTCTTTTCTGCTTTCAGATATTGGTCTGAGTGTATTTACAGAGACAACACGAATCAAGTTGGAAAACGAGAATTAAATGAGAGAATTCCGGAACTGAAGCAAGAAAAACCGTATACGGAATCGGAGTTGGAAAATTCCAAGCAAAATGCGATTAGAGATGATGAAGAAATGAGACGTCTAACCGATAAACTGGCAAATAAAAGAGCAACAGAAGCGGAACAAACATTACAGGTGATGAAAACTAATCTTCTGCTAACTTCGTACTGAACGGCATTAACATATATGCATACTGCCGTGTTGCATATGAATGAGGTGCGTGAATCATATATGGCAAACTTTAGGGGTGATACTAACCAGGCGGTACGAAGATGTACTGAAATTATGCGTGGATTTTGTCTTACAATTACTCCTTCAGGTGCAGATGGTCCAAGGGCTGCAGAAGAAGGGACTTCATGTCCTTCCAATGAGGAATTATAGACAGATAATACTCCGTTTCAGAAGAACTTTGATGATCCAAAATAGTATTCGAAAACATATTTCTTTTTCAAATGCCAAGGATTCAATACTTGAATTTGGGTATGTGAAACATGGTAATTTTTCTATACTAAAAAATGTTTATATTTATTTTCCACACTTTTTGACGTCATTTTAATTCGTTAAATAGGTTCTATATCAGTAAAACAGACATAAAATTTATCACACTAACTTCAGTAACATTTTTGTACAATTTATAAGACTATTCTATAATTAGTACATTTGACAGAACATTTATCACTATGCACCGATTACAGAAATTATCAGACTACGTTGTATTCTACGGATTTAGCAATAATTTCCACTTTACATTTATCAAAATAGATAACTGAAACAGTTTTTTTGTAAATTGAGCAACATTTTTGTAAATATTTCAAGACTGTTCTATATCAGTAAATTTGACATAACATTTATACATCTGCACCAATCACGCAAATTATTAGCCTACATTGTAGTCCATGAATTTACCAATACTTTTCACTTTTCATTTATCAAAATGGATAACTGAAACACTGGAACATGCGTTTTTTAACATGAGTAACATTTTTGTAAATTTTTCGAGACTGTCCTATATCAGTATCATCTACGGCTTCACAAATAATTTGCACCCATGATATATGAAAATGAATAACTGAAACTGATTTCGTTTTCTAACTCCGATAATGTTTTATTTTTATTTTGCAATGGATTTCTAAATAAAGAACCAATCATGCCTTTTTGAAAGATATTATCTCATTTTACTGATTAATATTGAATTTACAAATTCATATTTAGAAGAAGTGTTGTCGGCGTTCATTATTATGTTCAATAGTGTCTCTTTGCAATCGTAGGTGTGGATCCTGATCTGTGAAATGAAGATCACGAAGCATAATTCGTTCTGCTTCATCACCCACTTTGGGAACTACGTCAAGTCTGGCTTTAGTTATTTTCTGATCCATTTCATCTTTAGACTTTTTCGCATTTAAATATTCTTGGTACATCAGTTTCCTCAATGTCATTTCAGTAATACTTTCATCCTCCCTTTCATTATATTGTTTCATACGTATCAACATATTATGTAGAATTTCACAGCAATGAATTTCTGCTTGTCGCATTAAGATACCAAAGTCTATTTTCCCTTCGTGAAATTTCAAATCGTGATTGTAGAATTCCAAACAACCTCTTGACATCTTTCCGTACGGATTCTTGGTTAAACAAATAATTCCTCACACCGGCATCATCACGGCCCACCATTGGGGGTGCAAATATAGGTCCATACGAGTAGATCCCGTCTCCCAAAATGTATAGCATATGATAAAAGTTTCCGTTATTGGAACTTTCGTACCCTTCCGAAACGGTGATACAGAACTTTTTCAAAAATATTTTTTTAAATAGTGGTGATTTATCAAGAACATTTTGATTATTGTTCGTACCAGGACGGACAGGAAACCACGACCAACAATACAGATTATGAGAACACCACCTTTCACATTGCACGGTTGCACTTTTAGAATCACGTGTGTCCAAGTATTGCCCATTTTATGGTTACTGCAAAGTTTTCCGAACATATTTCATACAGTCAACTGCTCCAATACAACTAGAGAACCTAACCTTTCGATATTCTTCTTGAAAATAAATTAATTCTGCAACGGATGGGAATCTATTTAAAACCCGTCCTCCGTATATTACCATAATATCTATGCAAAATTGCAGAAACTATCTCCTTACGGCTTCTTCCGACATGTATACCGCTTGGTCCAGCTATCGGCAGGTGCTCCTGAACTGATAATCCGTAGTTCAGACAATATCTTGAAATCCTTTGGAATACATTTCTATGCAGCTGCATTTCTTCTTTGCCTACAGTAATCCGTTCAGTGTGCAAGAAAATCATTCTTTATCTGACAGAAAAGAATGCGGGGAATCGAAAAACGTCAACTGAATATATCTTCCGGAAAGGTATTATTGAGGTTAATATAATTCTTAATCGATAATGAAACACCTCTTCGGAAGTTTTTTGAACCCAATACACGACGTATGTACCCCTTAACAAAAGCATCATCCTATTTGATGCTCTCATAGATCTCAGATAAGAACAGGCTGTTTAATTACCTAAAAACCACCATTCTGCTGCTGTTAAAAATTAAACAATAAGAACTAGATTAGTTGCGTTCTTTTTGTATTCCCCTTCTTTAATACAACAAGATATATTGGTGACATTGAAAAGATTACCAATCAAAAAACGTGGCGTTATTTAATGTACCGTAATCGTCTGGTTGATTTTTTAAGGTAACAGTCGTATATTGACTTTTTTTTGCTTGTTAATTATTGAATTTGTAACCAGGTAACTATCACATACTAAATTGGTTTCGCGGTTACCGCACTTGATACATTTCTCACACACAAACTGTCGTCATTGGTACGGTAAATAATACAACCGAAAATTATACAGTTATACAGTAATGTAGAGTAGTCCTTCACTTCTCACAGGTCGTACAACATTCCCGCTCCAATGATGGCAGTATTCTGAGTTAAATCATCGAAATACCGTATTCCGCTATACATGTTCAAGAAAAAAGACTTCACGGTTTTAGAGAAACATATATCATACTTCTAATGTATCATATTTCTTCCAATAGAAATGGTCAAAAAGTGCATTGCAGAACAATGCACTTTATCACGTTTTTTTATTTCCATCTGGTTCTATAAATTCTGTCTAATTATACTGCCTCCGTGTGTCCTAAAATTATTCTTCAGCACTGGTAGAGCTCGGAATATTAAAACGGTCTTAATATAATAGTAATTTACTGCATTATTACAGACATCCTAGATAGGCACATATTAGCCTAATTGGAATTCGCAAGGGTGATGTAACAACACAACAGTAATTTTTACTATCAATATATAATTATTACAAACCATACAGATTATTACATTAGTCACTACTAATATCCTCTTTATACCACATGTGATTACCGACCACAAGTGTAATGACATACTGTCGCGGTGAAATTCTATAACCTATATGGAAATCTCACAAAAATGAAACCCTACTGTTATTATTCCAACTCGTTTGTTCCTCAATTACCTTCCAGTATACTTTCTTCTGTTATCAACTTGACTAATATTATATATTCTTCACCGTCCTTATCCAAGAATTGTAACGCAACGCACACTCCTTCAATGCTACTATTTTTCAGTCCCAAATTGAATATACTAATCTCATTGTTGGCTCATTTCATCTCCAACGGTACGTATATCAATTATAGAATTTTTAGCGCTAAATCTTTTTGCTTTTTGCTGGAATCCTTCTTCTCGACTAATTCTATACCAAATGGACGTCGTTACGAACTGCTGTTCACTCCCCTGTAATTAATTAATCAACATCACCCATCCAGCGAAATTCTTTATGTGGTGTGTCATACCCGTCAAAAGTTCTTCCGTCTTAAGTCCTTTTATGGTTATCATGACTTTGAAGTGGATGATCCACTTCAATGCCATCAAAATTAGTGATATCAGCAACATGTTCTTGTTCACGATTTAATGCATTGATATTCCGTCTTGAGTGAGGACTGCCATTTGAAATCCTTCCCGTCGTATATCCGTGTTGTCTTTATTTTCACCAACCTTTGCCATGACGGCATCAAATTCAGCCCGTTGTGGTATTTTCACCCCTCCACTTTTATCTGCATCGCCAAATTTGGGTATATTCTCCAAGTACTCTGCTGCTTCTACATGTCGAAAGAAAATAACAATACCAGCATTTGAGTCCTTCTCATTTCCTTTACTGCTCTGATATATTGCATGCGACATCTGTAAAAGACCCTCTCTCTGCTCACCTTCAGTACGGCTCATATCAAAAACTAGTCTGTAGTAAGAATTACAAAGTTGGCATCGATCTGCAAACGACGAGGGATATTTTCTTTCAAAAACAAGCCTGTAGCCTGGCCTAAATACGCAAAGTTGCTGAGTATCTTCCTATTGAATATTTACCTCTGTAACTGAATAAAATTAGATTTTTAGCAAGAGAAAATAATGTAAGTAACAACTGCCCGTTGGAGTGCGGGGTTTAGCCTGATTCCCTACTACAGCTAAGTAGTTTCGCAGGCTGGTCAGATTGAGGACACGATCATGCTTCGTAGATTCGATAAGCAATCAACAGTGATCGTGCACGCGGTTGCTCATGAGGATCACCATGCTCCTCGCGACGGAGGTTAACCGGTCTTCGGGCGTGTTTTTGCCAATATCACTTTTTCGTTGGTTTAGTCAATCTCTCGAAATGAACGTCGCTCAGTTTTTCTGGAAGTATCTGGGGGTTTGTCTCTTTTTCATAAATATCTGCCTTTATTATTCTTTTCTGTCATTCGGACCAGGAGATATATATATAAGGAAATAAGTATAATTAAAGCTGAGTCATAAATGTAGATACACGTGTCGTAGAATGCTTTGGAATTCGAAACGTGTTTGTTTGAAATAAATCGTTAGACAATGGAATAAATTATTAGTTACTATTCAGATAATGCAGTATGTCTGTTGGAAAGTAAATAATTCGCTACCTGAATAAATATATCATGATTATTCAGAGAATGCAGTGTACTGTATTTCCAGGACAGTGTATGTTTTTCGAAACTGTATTTCCACTGCTATACTATCATCCCCTATACATTGCTTACCTAGCACCTATAGCCTTCTTTTTTCCCTGCTTCGATTGTGCCAATTTTCCACATCGTCGGCGTCAACATCAACATCATCCACATCAACATCAACATTATTATCATCCTCATCTTCATTATCATCAACATCAACATTATTATCATCCTCCTCTTCATCATTGTCAACCATTAACATCAACATCCTGAACATCCTCCTCTTTATCCTCATCAGCATCACTATCAATATCCTCATCAACATCATCAACATTATCATCAATATCATCATCAACAAATATTTGTCCTCAGCGTACTATGCTAGTTTAGATTTATGCCAACAATCTGTTCAGCGTGCTTCGTCTGCACATCCTTATTATTATTGATTAAAGTAGGTACGAGGTGCGGGACATCCTCGGCCAAGTTCTCCAAAGGTTCCCATGTGACGTCATCGGACACAAAGCCTTTCCAATGTAAATTTATCTCGTACCTTTTATCCGCTTCATTATGTTGGAGGTGAGTCAAGCCGTGTACAAAAACTCCTTGTTCTGCGTGTACTACACTCGATAACAGCTCCTCTATCACCTCAAGTTTTGCCTCTCGGTATAAGAGAATTCTAATGGCATAGACAACGCGGGATATACCACTTCCTATGACTTACATTTCGTACACGTAGTTCTACACTACCGTTATCACCCTTAGAGGTCCACGCCTTCGCAAAGTAAGTCTCTCCCCGACCAGAAATTCGCGCTCCGCGACTGATACGAATCCTCCCACCACAAATTTCGCTTCCTTGACTCCTTTCTTGTTTTTTCCGTTCTCTCTTAATGATTTTCTTTTGGATTTTACCGCTCTGTTCGTGGTTTTGTGGAGGTCATTCGTTGCTTTTAGCAAGTTGTCAATACCAATCAATTTCTGACCTTTGATCCATGACATAAATTTACGCATCGTGACCTATGTTGCTTGTATTACCAGTGGTAGTTTTCCTGGCCTTTTACCTGTGAAACAAGCTATCAGTGCGAGCCCGACTCGTTACCAGGATGTCGAATTGTTCAGGACAATCTGTAATACATGTGTCACCTTGGGCCATTGATTGGACCTCAAATTTAATTCGGGTAGGAACGGGCGCGTTTTCTTAAGGATTTACATGAACCCACGATCTACTGTCCCATTTGCCCACGACGTGTAAGCAGTTGTGAATTGATGTTTCACCTTCAACTCTTGCCGTAAGCCTATCATCAATTCATACCCACGTATGTACAGCAACGAAAATTTGGAACCACATCATAAGACCATGAACTGCTATCTCCACATCCGCCACTACTGTTTGGAGTAAACATACGTAGACTAACAGATCTTCTTTCATTAAGAAAAATTATTTTTCTGCTACCTCCGCCTCGCCCAAAAAAAGTAAATCAAACCGCAGGAGGTCATTTAGTTTATCAGCGTACAAGGCTTCTCCATACAGACGTGGAGTACGATGGCTACCTTGTGTTACCAGAAAGTGTATACAGGATTGGAAGAAAACTGTTACGTCTTTTTTCGTCGTGGAACATGAGACTACTTCGGCCATGGATTCCAATGTCGTCTACACTCCACGGTGTCCCCGACTCCCATATGTGATTTCTACACAATTTTACACCAAAACGTCCATGCGTGACATGCTTAGGAACCTTACCGGAATTCAAAAATGGAACGATTTCTGTACCCATAACTTTTAACTACGTCAGGAGTAAGATAAGTTAGGTTTCAGATTTGTTTAAATTATCAACCGTAGCATCAACAGCACCACAGAAGAAGCCCTTACAGCAACATTATCAAGGAATAATGCAGGATATTTCAACTGTTCCCTGGATGCCTTTTTTGAAACTCTAATAACAACACATCCTCGTCTTCATATTGCAGGAATATTTTCAATGTTTACATATGACCCATTTCAAAACCTTCATCTCGGTTCACCAAAGGAAATTAAGACATGTTTCATGGTATATATATCAAATCCAAATTTGTTCATGCAAGCGTTGATTAATAAACACAGAAACGGAAAACATTCCGTTCATTGCGCACCTCTTTATTCCGGGCTTGTAATTCACTTCTGGGTGCAATAGAAAATCAGTTTGGCGCTCCTGCTTTGCGTGTTGACTTCTCATTAAAGGAGAATTCACAGAATCTGAATGGTTCCTTTCAAAATAAATCCATTCGACGGATTTTTGAAGGTAAGTATTATATATGTTTGGATATGCTTTTCCCATTTGTGGCAGCATATATCCGTAGGGTTACTTGATATCAAGGTGATTCGCCTCTTACAACTATTTGTACAAGTTACACAACTTTAATGGAAGGTTTGGTTCTTGGCAATACACACCTCGGATGGTCAGAGGAAACAATTTCTGACATTAGAAAACGAATATCACTTCACAAATTTCAATGCATAGAAACGTTTGAGAAACATTGATACTGGAATTCATAAATTGAAGTTCCATTTCCTAGAACATGTCGTAGAATATATCTTCAAATTTTGAGGTCCTAATATAATTGATGCTTCACCTTATGAGCACGCCAATAGATTCCTTATGAAATCCTATAGCTCTCCTTCCAAAAGAATTGCAACAAGAATGGATGAAACTTTAAAACAAATGGGACCAACAATATCTTCTTTAGGGCGTAGTTAGAATCACGCTGCGTTTCTTAACAATGATATCCACAATACATTATTTTGTCCATACATAAATTGAATTCCCGTTCCTCCGCTTTCGATAGATCAATAATCTCCCCTGTTTCCTAATTGTAGTGGGAAAATTGGTGCTGTATTTCTCTTCTGAGCGTGTACCAATCAACTTCTCCGGTTCTTTGTATAGCTAATAGCACCTCCTTCAAAATTTTATCAGAGTTAAAATACAACTCTACCAAATACCGATCGGAACACAGGCATAGTAAATAGGTAGGGCAGTGGGGTCAAAATTCCACAACCATTGCTGCTTATTGGGCGCGGATCTACATGTTTGGTAACTTCCATTCCGAAACGGCAACAGATCATAAAAGCTCCTATAAATGTTTCGCCAGCCTCCTGCTTTATAACTTGTTGATGAAGTTGCTGATATGTTGATGTTCCATACTTGTATATGTTGAGATGATGAGCCGGTAACTGTGGTGATGGTGCGGATATCAACGGCTAAGGTTCCAAGTTCTCAAGATGGAACGGAACCGACATATAGTACTGTATTCATTTCGCAACAGACGTACCAAATTCTCCTACACCGTTCCATTCAAGAAGTAGTGATATGACTGGTGAGTGTAGTTTCTCCCGTCCGGCTTATGGAGCAGCCCTTATACCAGCACGACGCATACGTGTTTCAAATACTGTATCTTCGCACCAGTATTCCCTTCTCTGGAACATGTACCATTCCGAAATCGGTTTCGAAAAATACTCTGTACATCGTTAAATGTTTACCACGATTCTATAGATTTTTCCATTATTGCGCAAATATCAACTGCACGGATTTAATATTATAGTTCTTTTGGGCATTGTATTCAGGTCTTATTTCATGTTTGACGATCAACTCAGTCTAGAACCTCACCTCCAGTTCGTGCCCATCTTCTTGCCCAAATTCCTGACGTGAATTCTTCCAGCCGTTTCTATACCACTTGTACCGCTCGGATTATCTGAAATTGTAAAGTAACGCATACCATCAAATAAATGCCTTGTGGAACAGTCACTTATGTACTTACTGACAGAATACGGTTTTCTCGCGCTTCGCCCAGATCCTATTCGTTTAAATTATTGTTCATTGATAAGGTTGGATTGCGCAAAGTGTACAAGCTTGCTCATTCATGAATGAAACTGATGCTGAATGCTAACAACGCGAGCAGGTTTCTTCAACTCTTCCGCTACATAGTCAGTGTCATCGACTTAGGTTTGTAGCGGTTCATTTTGCGAAGAGCTTCTGTATAAAGATAATCCTCTCATTGGTGTTCGCATTCGTGAATTTGGAGGTAGGTCACGAGAGCTGCTGCCGTCCATTTCCGTTTTTCCTGTGGTTATCATGGTTATTATCATAATCACCAATGTTAGCTATATATCCAAGACAGATAATCTGACAATATTACCGTACCAGAGTAGCTTTCCAAATTAAACATGTTGTCCTAAAACAAGTCCTGCTATTGCAAGTTTGTGAGACATACCTTTCCGCATATTGCTTTTGCAGTTTACCATCCATATACTGCCTTTCTCATGTATTCCGTTACAGTATGTCCAGTCTAATTATTACAAGCTTACAAACTGGTTTTAATATCACATTCGTTAGTGTTTCGTTCACATTTTTGAACGGCAGATACATTACCACATTCACGGATTCCATCCATCATTAAGTTCCATTATTGTGACCTATCTGTCGTAATTTTTTCTTACCATATGTGTTTTGAGATTGCACCGGTAGTTCAACGTACCTACCGCTTGTCCGGTTCGGTTTTGAATAATTATTAACATTTATTATGACGGTGCAAAAGATTTCTTAAAACATTTAAAAATTATTACGTTGTTAATTGGGTTCATTATAAATGATTACCTGACAGTGATTACAATTTATCAAGGTTTCCCCCTTGCATAACTATACATTCAAACATGTTCCTATGCTTTATATGACTGGGTAAGACAATTTCCACAAGTTCTCCAGTTTTATATTATTGAATTTAAAAATTATGATATGAATTTATTATTTATCATATGCTTTTTTGCATTACCGATACCGGATTATATCATCGTCTTTTACAATGTTCATATTTCATGTAACACGCACATGTCATATCAAACCATACACCAGTATCACAATTTTCAGTTTATTTTCATACAACTCCGAGCACACCGCAGTCATTTTTCTAAATGTCTGTATTGTGCTCAGAGAGTTCCATTTGTAGAGGATGCCGTTCCGATCATCTCTTAATACATCTCTTCGCAACCTTCCCTCGCCCACAATGGACCAAAGATTCTCATTTCCAGTGCATGTGTAATGCACATTTCTCCATTCTGATTTTTGGTACGTCAACTCGCTTTTCTCCTTCTCCTTTTCAATAATATCTTAAGTTGCGTGGTGCAATTCATTTTGATACGTTTTTGACATTTTTGAGTTCAAACGTCGGGTCTACAGCATGAATACCGAATTGTGACGTGAGGTCACGCTTTCCAGCCTTTCTCGCGTTTGATTAATTTACCCCTCCGCCACGTTTTTTTGGATGTCACTGTACAGTATATACTGACTTGCTGTCCTAAAGTTACAGTACGATCCTCCACCCACCGCTTGGGTGGTAGGTGGTTTCTACTTAAAGAGAATTGGACCTCACATACTTTTTAAATCTAATAACGACAAGCACCCTTCGAGTCTGAACATACTCCCGAAACTTGCATTTCGTTGTCAATCACGGATCTGTTTCGGCTACGGTAAGTCCTCAACCTTGCCCGTACAATACGCGTTCGCATCTCCTTACTAGTGACGTACCGAACCGGCGTCCCTCGACCGCACCCATTCAACTTCAAACTCCCATCGCTTTACGATCGCGCCATCGGATCATCCGTTGTTCCTCCACCGGTTAATACCCATTCCAATCCATCCCTCCTCTAGAAGTATGATCTGCTCATACGGGGTAATACCCTCCCTGGCTCTCCCGACTTATGTCGTCTGATATATGAACGGCACGGTACATTCGTCGAACTGCCACCAACAGCTATGCAAGCTCTACTTCCCCTACTACTGGTACAGTGCAACACCTGAGACTGGTTACTGGGATAGAGGGGTTCCCAAACACCTTTTAGTGATCTTTACCTCCATCATCTGGAGTACATTGCACAACATCTCCTCTCCCAGTCTAGAATCTTAGGTGGAAATTGATGAAAAGTTTACAAAATTAGGAAGAGAGAGACGGGCACCCCGAAGCCCGGATTACTAACTACACGGTCTGTGACCCGCAGGTCATCCACAAGTTCGCGTAACGCATCACTTGCAGCTTCCAAAGCCGGGTCTTCAGGCACCCCCGCACTGCTTGGTGGTCAGTCCCCTCACAAAGACAACATGCAGCACATTTGCGGTGGGGAATCCGTGGACCTACAGAATCAAGTGACATACTTAAACAACGTCTGGAAGAGGAGCTTACGGGAAAGGCCGAATTCGAGGAGCAGTTCAAACTTCTTCGCGAAGAGCTTACGTCGATCGTTAATCAATCCCTCACCGAAAATATACATTTTGCTACGGAGTCCGTAGAAGATGCTGTAAACCTCTAACATTCGTATGACAACGCAATGTTAGAGTGCGGTTCATCGCAACAACAACACCGTTTTATTGAGGTTAAATAACAATATAACAATCCCATCTCGGGTCAGGAAGATGGAATCGAACGTCCAATCTTACTATCTCAACTGGTCGCCATGGTACATCGTGATACATCACATCCTACAAAAAGAGAATCTATAGCAGCTCGATCGCACCGCTCTGACCCATAGGCCGGCCGGATTCCGACGTTTTCCGGAATATGATTCCTCGTCGTCCGAAGAAGAAGATGAAACTACATGCCTATACCCGGATGTATTCGATCTATCTGTACCGTTCTTCAAACAAGAAAAAGGTCCCAATAAAACGAGGACTATCCTCGTTCAAAACATCTAACCTTGCCTTCGATTGGTTGATGTCTTATCGGTGTTACCGCCAGAAGGAAGTCAGTGGCGGGTGCTACAGTGCATCGACTGGAGAATTATGCAGACACCTCAAGAGTCTGGAGATGACGATGAAATAACACTGATTTTCGGACGATGATCCAATACTAGTTTTCTCCTTCCTCTTGAGAATGGCGGAAGAATGTAATACAGTAGGTCTTGTCGAGTCCCAGTCGTAAGAATGGGTGATTCTTCCCCATTTCATTAAGGGGAAATCCAAGAAACGATTCCGATAAATAA
>JAULBU010009357.1:0-24931 GCA_032358235.1 Odonthalia washingtoniensis
GATGTTTTTTCAGACAAACATCCGACAATTGATGAGGTTGAGTGATATTTTTGGAGTCTCTGAAAAAACCAATCGATCTACACCACACATTGAATTTACTAAACGTCAACGAATGCAATTTTGTTGGTCCTTCTCTATTTCCAGCGATTGGATTTTTTCTGAGTATAGACAACCCATCTATCGCCGAATTTAAATCAAGGGCTATGGCCAGGTGTTCCCGTTGTGATGTTATTAGAACTATGGACGTATTCTGTACTGAAAATCGCACTTTCAGTTCGATTTGTGCTCCATGCCGCCGAACAACCACAGTAATAACCGTTACTGCAGTTCTATACATTATTGACATGTACATTATATGTTTAGAGCCTGATCCTTTACTCATTTCTCTACAAATTGTTCGAGAAAATACAGATGTTGCACACCACTTAGACCTTCCCATCGAGGGAATTATAACAAGCAAAAAGGTTACTCTACCCTGTCTCATCAACACCGAAGACCTTAACGTATGGATGGACGTCAGAAAAGTTCCTCCGAGCGTTAAACTCAGCCTATCCATATACATATAAATGTAATGGAAGCAATGCCAATGGAACTCGAAAATATTATTATTGCAGTCAGAGGGTCGTTAAATGTGCCCAACCAGACGATATCCATAACAGAACACGGGTGAGAGGAAGTAAAAAATTATTCAATTGTGGTGGTGGAATTTCGTTCTGCACAATGCGGACAAAAAGTACAATTAGGATACATCACAATTTTCACCACGATGTTTCTCATCAGGCTGGATTGTCAAAAACATCGAAAGATCGCATTAGAGAATTGAGCAAGTCAGACCTATCACCGTTCCAGATTCTTACTATTTTGCGAGCGGAAATTAATGGGGTCTATGTGTATTCCGATTTTTACAACACATGGATTGAGGCTATTTCCAGTCGCTTTCGGCTTGATGCAGATCCTATCAAGTATGTTTCCTTGTATCTCGAAAAAAGTACAGAGATGACCCTTATCCATAAAAAGATAGAACCTGTGTGAATAGCAATGGTGACGAGAATTGGACGGCATATAGTATCTACTTATAGAGTGGAAGAGGTACTTAATGACTCGACTTGTAAGAATAATAACCAAAACCTGGAACTTTTTGCAGTGATTGTAAGCTGTATTGGTGTATAATTTTCTGTAGCATATTTCTTTCTAGAATTCAGCACTGAGGGTCTTAAGAAATCAAGACAGGAATCCTTGACGTTATTTTCGGAAAGTCTTCGGACCAATTTTCATCAACTACGCCCCAGCTTTTTCATTACAGACAAAGAAGAAATCCAGATATTTTCAATTGTATCTGTTTTTAACACAACTCCATCATTATGCTTGTGGCACATGAAGCGTGCCATTCAAAGGAAATTTGGAGATGCTAGGAAAAAATACCTCGGTACAATTAACAATTTAGATGAGAAAGAGCTCCTCAACATGATTGACAACCACTAATTTCGCTCCACTGTATTTATGTATTCTACAGACATCGCTCTGCACGGAGCAGGCCCAGTCAGAGTTGAAATAATTTTCCTCGACAAGATCCCATGAAGTTGAAATGAACCGATACCTAGAAGATAATTGGTATAGTAACTAATATTGGCAGTTATGGGGCCGTCGACATGACCAAAAGGTGGAAATTACTCGAACTACTATGAAAGTAGAGGCCCATTGGTCTCTCTTGAAACGCCTGTATTTTCTTCCTTTCAATCTCCCACATCTTGATCCGCTTGTCCACATAATTTATACGAGACTGTTAGGAAAAGTTTGTAATGATTACAATGCGATTTTTCATGGCCTGAAAAGCCCTTCTTGTGGAAATCTTTTGTAAGTGAATGCAAAAATTGTAATGAAAAGCCTTCAAATGGGACATACGTCACATTGAAAGAACATTTCATGTGTTCATGTGGAGCGTGGAGCGTGGCTGGGCAGTCAGTATTTTCTCTGCAAACATCTAATATGCGACAAACCTTGTCCAATGTACCATCAAGTTAGGTTGAACAGGTCACCGCCATTTTCAGTCATCGACACTTTCTCTAAACTTCGAAAGTATGACAATAGTGACGAGGAGACAAAAGAAACAGCTGCCACCTATTCACTACCTATTCCATTTCAGAAACCATAAAATTAGTCGTATGTTCGAATCTCAGCGCAGAACTAATGTAGAATGATGGATAAATCTTAGAGGGAATAGGACATAAATGGCTTCTGTGAGCAGTGCCGCGCCTTTTGGCCATCCAAATGGCATACGTTTATTGTTTGACGGATGCAGCATGAAAGGGGATTGTAATTGTGTGATCGGAAGAGTGTGATCGGAGTTTAGAGTGAAGGAAGTTGATTCTTTGACGGAAGCATCATGAACGGGGATTGCAAGTGTGTGCTCGGGATTGAAATTGAAGGACGGCGGACTGACTAGACTCTGGTCGGCGTTTATTTTTGACTGAGGAATGAGGAGTGTCTGTTAAGAATATGACGGAAGCACCATGAACGGGGATTGGAAGTGTGTGATCGAGGTTGACATTGAACGATTTTTGACGGAGGGATGGGGAGTGTCTGTTAGAAGTGAACGTGGATTGGAAGTGAGTGATCGGTGTTGAAAGTGAAGGACGGCCGACTGCGTTTATGATGGAGGGATTGGAAGTTTAGATTAAGAACGACGGCGTTCGTGTACTGTAATGGTCGTTTGTAATTTCATACCATACAATGTCATTGTAGTGGTTTAATGTAATGGCGTTGCGCACAGGTGCTAGACTTTAAAATCGTAATTGCGCACAGGTGCGAACACGTAATGTTAGTGCAGACACTACACCGCATGTATAATTTTGAGTATAATTTTGATTGGAAATTTACTCTGTACATCTTAGATTTTCATTATGACTATACTGTACGTTTCGGCATTTTCATTGCCATAATACAGTGGACCAAACTGTTCTCGCACTGGCTTTTAAAGTCTAGTATAGTGGAGGGCACCTCCTCCACGTGTAATTGATATTATCTCCGTAGCAACCGGGATCGTCTAAACCGATGCACCAATGACATTGGTGCATCGGTAGCACAGCTTGGCTATTAGCCAACAATTTGTTGGCTTTTGTTGTTATCAAAAAGTAGTACACGTGTACTTATACAAAATTGGAAACTGCTTACATAATAATAATATTCATTTTAATATTATTAAAATGAATACCTTTCATCCTTACAGTAAGAAAATTCCAGGCAAAGCAATTCCACATTAATGTAAATTAAATTAAATTTTTGTGATGCCGTTCTGTTTTGTTGAAAAGCCAATAATAACAGGCAGCACATTTTGTGCTGGAAATTGAGTAAACAAACGTTGGTGCTGACAGCTGAGCACCACCGTTGAGGAGTTCGGTTAACCTTACAAGTCTAAGGCTGGGTTTCAAGAAACATTTGAAAACCCCAAAATTGCCAACCATCGCTTCAATCTCCATCCGATATACGACTGATACCGATACCGATGCCGATGTTCTGTTTCACTAACTTAACTTCTCTTCCATTTTAATTCAACTCAACTCAACTCTTCATTTGCCTTTTCTCGCGACGACATAAACGCGCTCTCACTAGCAAGCAACATTGCAAAAAAAAAAAAAAGAAAGAAAAAGGAGCAATGCGTGAATTGACCGACGACCACATCGTCAACGGCGACGACGATAGTAACAACATGCATGAAGTTAATGGCAATGCTACGACGACATCGACAGAACCATCTATGACATCAGGAATAATATCAACATCATATAATTTCGCACCGCCTGCAAGTAAAATGATTCAAATAGTAGATTATGAAGATAATTTCAATAGTGAATTGAGCAAATTCTTACAAGTAGGTGGATTAAATGAACTAGGATTTGATTATCATGTAACTTCCATTTTAGGAGCACAATCATCAGGTAAATCAACATTACTCAATTTATTATTTGGTACGAAGTTTCAAACAATGGATGAAGAAAATGGTCGGTATCAAGTAACACAAGGTGTTTGGTTGGGTTTAGATACGTCATCATCTACTATTATTTTAGATTTAGAAGGTACTGATTCTCGTGAACGTGGTGAATTAGCTGCTAATTTTGAACGTAAAATTGCGTTATTTGGTTTAGCTTTATCAGAAGTATTAATTGTTAACTTATGGGCACAAGACGTAGGTAGGTATAATGCTGCTAATATGGATTTATTAAAAACTGTTATGGAATTAAATTTACAATTATTTTATGGAAAGTCAAATGAAAATAACGAAGAAGTTGAACAACAACAAGGAATGCATAAAACTAAATTATTATTTGTACTAAGAGATCATGTTGCAAGTCCATTAGATAAATTAAGTAATATATTACGATCAGATGTTGATAATATATGGAATAATATACAAAAACCTGAATTAGCTAAACATATTGAAGTTACTGAATTATTTGATATTGAGTTTTTTGCATTACCACATAAATTATTAATGGCAACAGAATTTGAAGAAAAAGGTAACGAATTAAGAAGGCAGTTTATGGATGGTGAAATATTTCATGAAGAATATCAATCGGGCATATCGTCAGATGGATTTGCTGCATATGCTGACAACATATGGAATACTATAAAATCAAACAGAGAATTAGATATACCATCACAAAAAGACATGTTAGCACATGTTCGCTGCGAGCAAATTGCAAGGGATTCATTTGAAATTTTTGAAAATAAAATAGATAATAATGATTTCAACGATTTCGATGATAATGAATTAATTTTAAAATTGAGTAATAATGCTGATGACATTTGTAAAGCTTATCAATCTAATGCGTGTAGATATTCTAATAAGGTTGCTATTTTAAAACAAGATGATTTAATTCAACGTATTACTACAAAATCTAAAGAAATCATTGATCAATATTTAGATTCAACTACGGAACGTGTAGTTATTGACATACGTGATATGGTTGAAAAAAGAGGGAAAACATCACGACCATGGGAAGGGTGGATAATTGAACGTGAATCTTTGCTTAAAAATGGTCAATTAATATTTGATATAAGAACAAAAGGTGTGAACGAAATAGATGATGAAAATGCATTAAATACATTAAAATCAACAATAGATAGTGGAAGAGAAAAAATGATAATGAAAATAGAAGAAATATTTAAACGATTTGATTCTGAAGCAAGAACAAAAGCTAAAGAATATGTTATTAAAGGGTTTACTAAAAAAGTAAGAGGGCCTTTAACATCAGTCGTAGAAAAAGGTAATGAGGATGTATGGGAAAAAGTTTCCGGTATTATTAACAAAGAATATAATAATGCTATATCACAAGTAAGAACGATATGGAGCGATAAAGGTGTTGGAATGCAAGGAATTGAGGGCGGAGAAGAAACTAAAGTTGAAAAAGAAATAAGTACTGAATGTTTAATAAAGGCTAAAGATATGGTTAAAGAAGCGGTTGGTACACCAAGTACAATATTAATGAGAATAACTAAAAAGTTCGATGATTCATTTCGTTTTGATGATAATGGTATTCCTAGACATTTCGGACCTAATGAAAAACTAGATGAAATCTATACGGAATCTCAACAACGTGCTGTGGTAATGATAGAATCATTATGTAAATTAAATTTAAAAGGTGATTTTATTGATGATGGTGATGATGGTGATGATGATGATGATGATGATGGTAATATATTATTAGACGAACTCGTGAAAGAGGATTTAAAAGATAAATTAAGAAGACAAGCTCATGCTGTTTATATGGAAGCTCAAAGAGCACAACAAGCTGCTCAATTACCTAATCAAACACCACCGTGGCTATTACTTTTAATAGTGGTACTTGGTTGGAATGAATTCATGACTCTTGTCAGAAATCCTTTTTTGTTATTACTTACTGTTGTGATTGTTCCAATCGTTTATCTAGGCTATTTCGTTAATGCGCACAATGTTTTGGGTCCTGCTGTCATGAATGTACTCTCTCCATTTATCGACCAAGCTAAGGTTGTCATAATTCAACTTCTTGATTCTGCAAATGACAATGGAGGCGCCGGTAATCAACCAACTGGTGCTTTGACTGGTGGCGGTACAGGAATGGGAATGGGAACTGGAATGGGAGCGGGAATGGGAGCGGGAATGGGAACGGGAATGAATGGCAACTCTGGAAGTGGTGTCAGTGGTGGCGTTTTATCGACTTCGTCGTCCGCAGCTTCATCTTCATCCATTCCCGTCGCGGGGGACCGTAAGGATGGTGATACTGAAGAAGAGAAATAACTGAATATAAAATACGTGTCATACTGTGATTGAATGATTTTTGTGTTTGACTGATGCAATTTTTTTTCTTTTTTTTTAGCGGGAGGGTGTGTTGGGTTTATTTTTTGTTTTTTTTTCTCGGGGTTGTCGAGGTCACGTGGTTGCGGTACGATTGTGAACCCGCGAAAAAGAAGTATAACAGGAAAAGAACAGGAAGTAAAAACCGAAACAGAAAAACCGAAACACCATCCATTCCAAATATTTACTGTGCCGCCCACAATTTTTTTCTTTTCAATATCTTTCTGTGTCATCGCCGGCGATCATCGTTTTGCATCATCTCCTTCATTTTAAACATCAATCTGCTCCATTATCGTCATTTCAGTAACCTCTTTCTGCTCGATTATATCACAATCACAGAATACAATCCCGGAATTTTAACAATGCCACGAAGAGCTGGTTCCCATCGAGTAACAGCTCCAGCTCCGATGCCAACCATTCGTTCATTGAAATCGAAGATAACAAAATCAAGTACAATAAGCAAGCGACAACCACCAGCAGCTAAGAATTTAAGATGGACTGCAATGGCTGTAGCATCTGTATTAGCACAAGCTGGAGAACAAACAGCCAGTGTTGTAGCATCTACCGTAGCAAGAGCTGCTGAAAGTGATTCACAAACTGGCGGTGCTAATGCACCAGCTGCTAGAAATGCCAGAAGAAGGGTTTATGATGCTTTAAAAGTAATGGCTGCAGTCGGCAGCGTTGATAAATCTGGTGATGATATACGATGGATTGGTGTCGAACATTTACAAAGAAGACCTTTACCACAAGAAATTGAACGTCTTGTTTTAATACATCAACAACAAAATAATAATAATAGTAATAACCGTAAAAGAAAGAATGAATTTATTAATTTAATTGATGGATTAATCGTTAAGAAAAAAGGGAGAGGTAGACCCCCTAAAAAAAGAAAGTTTGATCAAATTGATGATATTGTTCTTCATCAAAATAATAACAAAATAAATTCAATAGTTGCTAATACGATTAGTATGGCATCATCTTTAAAAGTTGATATATGTAAAGCAAGAAATAGAATAGCAAGAAAAACAGCTATTGTAATAGCATTACAACGTCGTATAGATGCTTTTACCGCATTACATAATCGTCGTCAATCTACATCATCAGCTACAACAACAACATCTTCTACTACAAATGATAATAAGGATAATAAGGATAATACGGTAATGACAAAACGTAGCCGTAATGGTGGAAGACGTGAAGAATGGCCAAGAGTACAATTTCCATTTGCATTAGTGAAAGCATATTTACCAGATGCTTTATATAATTCTGATAAATCAGTATTTACAGTATCTTCACAGCAACCTTTCATGTTATTTTCAGAAACTGATATTGTATGCATGCTTGCTGATCGTTGGTGTCCAGCTGCTAGGAAGAGAAGAGCTAGAGCTGCAAGAGTTGCACGACAACGTTTACGTGCAGCTGCCGCTGCTGAGGGTAATGATGATGGTGATGTTACTAGCCCTAGTGGAAGTCGAAGTGGAAGTCTCAGTCCGAATAGTAGAGTAGGTGATGATGATGATGATGATGATGATGATGATGATGATGATGATGATGACGATGACGATGAAGGAGGAGGAGAAGAAGTAAGTGGTGCTTCTGTTTTGGTTGAAAGTAGAATGTTGAAAAGTAAAATTTGCCAAGGGAAAGAAGAAGAAAAACGAAGGCGAGTTGATGACAGTGATGTGAAGATAAAAAAAATAACTGAAAAAATGTTGAAAAATGACTCAAGTTGTAGTAAAAGTGATGATAAAGATAAAGTTCAAATACAAGTATGTAAAAATAATAAGAATGACGATATGTCTATGTCAAATATTGAAAAAGAACAAGGTACTACAGCTAATAATGTAATGGGTACGTATAAATTACATACTGAAATCACGTATACACCACCAGAAGATTACTTCCGTGATACTGATGATGATGCTGATGATGAAGGCGATGATGATGATGATGACGATGACGATGATGATGATGATGGGGTTGTAGTAAAGAACGAACTAGAGGAAGCATTAATATTTGAAGAACAAGGACAAACAGAAGAACATATTGATAAATCTGAAGAAGCTTCTGCTTTGATGGATGGTGATGTTTTAAGTTTACCTTTATTTGGAGATGAAGAAGATGGAAGTGATGTTGATCCATCCTTAACAGATGGACTCCAATCTTCATCTGTAACAGTAACTGGTTTATTATCGTATATGCCACCTCCTGATACAGCTTTTGAACATATGGTTTCAATAAATAGTAACGAAACTGGATCACAATAAAATCTTTACATTTCCCCCCTTCTCCGTCTGTTCGCTCTATCTATCAACACATTTTAAATAAATTTATATAACATATACTGACAGAAATTAAACAGTATATACTGTCGAAAGACATTTAAATGTTCAGTGAACGAGTAAGAGAGTGCAAATATACGTATATATATATATACATACTGTTTTACTTTTGAAATGACTAGGCAGCTTGTTTTCGACGTTGTTTCACCCGCAAGACTTTACGAGGAAGTGCAATTTTTCCCCGGGTTCGCTTACCGGTAACAGTAGGTGAAGAAGGTGATGATGATTTTGATTTTGATGTTTTGGCCGTGGGTTTGTTCACAGTGACTGGTTTCTTGGTTTTATTTTTCGCTTCTAGTTGTTTTGTTGTCGCTGGTTGTCCTGATTTCACGAGTTTTGATTTCTTAAGTTGTTTTGATATGGATAGTTTCTTCTTCATATCAACTTGTGCCATGTCAACATCCTCGTGATTTTGAACGACTTCCTCTGTATCACTCTCTTCCTCTTCCTCTTCCTCTTCCTCTTCCTCCTCCTCCTCGTCTTCTTCTTCATCCTGTTCATCTTCGTCACTGTCTGACAAGATTTGATCAATAGTTGCACCTACATCAACATCTCCATCTTCGCCATCTTCGTCATCTTTTTCCTTGGCTTCTTCATCTTTTATCTTTTTGTCTAATCGTTCTTTTTTTAATGCCAAATACTTTTGTTTACGTTCTTCTTTCATCAACAGAAACAATTCATTGCGTTCCTTTCTTTCTTTTATTTTCAATTCTGTTTCAACTTTCAATCTTTGATATCGTTTACCTTTAATATGTTGTTCAACTTTGAATGGGATCTTAGGAACAGTTGTATCAGTTAATGTACAATATATGAAATACTTTTCATCTCGCTGTTTATGAGGGACTAAAAATGGTAAATGCTTCCCATAATCATATGATTGTGACTCTATTCGACGCATCGCTTTCCCATTCATATATTTTTCTAATAAATTACGTTGCGTACTTGCTGGAAATTCCATTCCTGTCGCCGTAAATCTTAACTTTCCATTCTCTAATATCTCAACTTTCTCTTTATTCTCCTTCGCAAATTCATGAACATCACTATTTACGTGCATTTCGGATTCTCGTTGATGGTGATAGAGATGTGTTGAGGCGGAAAGAGTGGCGAACCAGACTTTTCCAGTGTTGAAATGATATCCCAAATTTGAAAGTGATGGCGGCGGCGGAGAATGGGATTCATACCGATTATTATATTATGTAAAATTAGTTATGCATTAAACGAGGTAATGCTAGTGTAAAGGTTTTTATTTTTATGCACACGTGTACATGTAAGAGTGGATGATTGTTGATTGTAATTGGTTGAGACGACGGTAATGTACAATAAATAAATAATTGAATTGTCCATTTTGAAATGGAAATTTTTGAAAACATAATAGGGCTTCCAAGTCTTTTCCGTGGAGAGAGAGGGAGACGAATCTCAGAATAATGTCACCTTGCGGCGTCTTTTCTATTATTTAATCACTTGGCGGAGACGAAGGTCCTGTCCACTCTGCTCATGTCAGTCTCAGCTCTCAGTTTCAAATGTTTATCGTTTCGTTGTGGTTCCATCATTGATTTTTTCAAAGTTATTGCAACATTATGACAACTACTCCCGACGATAACTCTATCATTATCACACCTTTACCTGCATCACCTTCAACATCTTCTGATATGTCATTATCGCTTTCCTCTACCGACATTATTGCCACGGCCGTATCACAGCAACAACAAACGATGGATCGATTATTACCTGTTGTGAATAGACTGCATAATATATTTCAACGATGTGGATTAGCAAACCCTATAGATTTACCACAAATAGTAGTAGTAGGGTCACAATCATCTGGTAAATCATCTGTATTAGAATCAATAGTTGGATTTGATTTCTTACCACGTGGTAATGGAGTAGTAACCCGATCACCTATATTAATTCAATTAAATAAACTCAAAAAAGAAACATGTTCAACAACAGCAACACCATTAGATAAATGGGTTGAATTTTTACATAAACCAGGTAAAGTTTATACAAGTGAATATGAAATACAAGAAGAAATAATGAAAGAAACAGAGAGAGTAGCAGGTAAAAATAAGCAATTATCGCCGAATGCATTGATAATGAAAGTTTATTCTAAACATGTTGTTGACTTAACATTAATTGATTTACCTGGTTTAACTAAAGTACCTGTAGGTGATCAACCACAAGATATTGAGAAATTAGTTAGAGCTATGATACATTCCTATATTGAAAAATTAAATACTATTATATTAGCTGTACATCCTGCAAACACTGATTTAGCAACGAGCGATGCTTTACAAATGGCAAGACGTGTTGATCCTAATGGATTGCGTACATTAGGTGTTATTACAAAATTAGATTTAATGGATTCTGGTACAAATGGTTTAGATATGTTATTAGGTAGAATTATACCATTATCTAGAGGTTATGTAGGTGTTGTAAATCGTTCACAGAGTGATTTAGAGGGAAAAATAACTATAACAGAAGCAAGAGAAAATGAAAATATTTTTTTTCATCAACATCCCATATATGCGTCACATGCTTCTAAAATGGGCAGTCAATATTTAGCATCTACATTAAGTTCAATGTTGATGGAACACATTAAAAATGTATTACCAACTATACGTACAAGATTATCGTCACAATTATCGGATATTAAAAAACAATTAAATGATTTAGGTAATGAATTAATATCAAATGATGATTTATCGGCTGCTTTATTACATTTATTAACTAATTATGCAACTAATTTTTCAGATGCTATTGATGGTAGACCATCTAGGTCGCCTGTTGCAACAACTGAATTAGCAGGTGGTGCTAGAATATCATACATATTTCATGATAAATTTGGTGTACAATTAAATCGTATGAATGCTTTTGAAGAATTGGGTACAGATGAAATACGAACAGCACTTAGAAATTCAACAGGTCATAGAACACCATTATTTATACCAGAAGCTGCCTTTGAATTATTAGTAAGAAGACAGATTCATAGATTTTTAAAACCAGCATTGATTTGTGTTGATTTAGTTTATGATGAACTAACAAGACTAGCTGAAATTGTGGAAAGTAATGAATTGATTAGATTTCACAAATTACGAAGTTCAGTAGCTGAGTGTACATTAAATGTGTTAAGAGAAAGAAAAACCCCGACAATTGAAATGGTTCATAATCTTATCGAAATGGAAATGAGTTACGTTAATACTTGGCATCCTGACTTCATAGGTGGTAAAAAAGCCATTGGTACATTGATGTCAATTTCAAATTCTCATCAAACCAATCCTAATCCCAATCACGCTACCAGTGGTAATGTTGAAGTCGGCAATGGAATAAATGTACAAAGAGCTGAGGCACCTGATTCATGGGTAGAGAAAAATTTATTAGGACAAAACTCTGGTGGTCCCATGGGAGGAAGTAGAAGAAGAGGAGGAGTAATCGGTAGAAATGCGGCGGCTGGTAATGTATCGTCTGGTAATGGTATTTCAAGTGGTAGTGGTATGATCATGTCAAGGCAAGATGGCTTCACAAATAATAATTTCGAAAGTAGTAGCATGAATGGAAAAGTGCGTGTTAGTAAAAGTGAATGGATGACGGAAGAAGAAAGACAGGAATTAGAAATACTAAAGAAATTGTTGGAAAGTTATTTTGATATCGTTAGAAAAAGAGTACAAGACATGGTACCAAAAGCAATCATTACGTTCTTAGTACAGAAATCGAGAGATAGTTTACAATCAGCTCTTGTTTCTAAACTTTATAAACCAAGTACGGTTGATAAATTAATGGTTGAAGGCAATGATGTGACACAGAAAAGAAAAGATTTAAAATCTATTCAACGTATGTTGGAAGATGCACTACGAGAAGTTAATGAAATTCGTGATGTCCACTAAGGGCGGAGTTATTTTGTTTTATTAAAAGTACAACAGATTTTTGTTTTTAGGACGCTAGAGCACGTTGAGGCGGTGGATCGTGTTGTTGGTTAACAGTTTGATCAAATGAATTAGAATCATCAGATCTTGGATGAACGACATGATCAACAAGACCGAACTCTTGTGCATCTTGAGCAGACATGAAATGGTCCCTCTCCATTCTTCTTTCAATATCCCCTAAATTTCTATTAGTATGTTTACAATAAAGACCATTTAATCTTTTTCTTAGATTTAAAATTTCTGAAGCATGTATAGCGATGTCAGATGCTTGGCCTTGTGCTCCACCTGAAGGCTGATGTATCATAACTCTAGCGTTCGGTAAAATTCTACGTTCGCCATGTGAACCAGCAGCTAATAATAAAGAAGCCATTGATGAAGCTTGACCTATACAAAATGTAGAAATTGTAGGCGATATATACTGCATTGTATCATATATTGCTAAACCTGCTGTTACTACTCCACCAGGTGAATTTATGTATATTGATATTGGACGTGATGGATTCTCCGATTCTAGGAATAATAATTGTGCTACTATTACAGATGCCTGATTATCTTCAATTGGACCATTCAAACATATTATACGCTCTTTTAATAATCTTGAATATATATCAAAAACTCTTTCTCCTCTAGGTGTTTGTTCTAAAACCATTGGGATTAATGATGTTGGCGGTGGTGGCTGTGGTGATTGTGACGTCCATGAAACTGATGATAAAGGTCTGTTAAACGTTGACAACGTTGGAGCGGTGCGCAAAGCACGCACATGTCGTGATAATCGAGATATAACACTTGAACGCATCATTCTTGTTCTCTTCTTTCAATTGCTGATACCAACTTTCTTCCTCGCCTTCCTGTTTACAGACATAATGATGCAGTTATTTTGCCAATTTTTTTTTGCAAATGGAGAAACAATGAACTGATGTGGAAGCAAAGACAAATAATCATATATACACGTGTCAAGTTTAAATTAATCCGCATCAAATGAATACAGAAAACAAAGGGGGGGGGGGGGAAAAAATCTCGGCCATCCCTAGAATGCACTTCATCAGCTCAACAGCGGAAAAGAAGAAAAATTCCCGATTATGGATTTCAACCTATGAAACGGTTTGGTTTTGCTCAAAGTGTTCTATGCCGTATACCATAATATTAGAGGTATTACATAGTAATATACACGCTTCCACCGTGACGGGATTGTTGACTGTTGTTGCCTGCTGAAAATATTGATCATCTTTGCCGAGTAGCGTGCGTGATGACGACATGGACAGTTGCAGTCGCATGGACAACGTGTATCATATGCAGACCATCATCCACACCATCCACACCATCATCGAAATCAAAACGTTATCTATCTGGTACCAGTAGTATTACACGGCGTAGAAGAAGATCTACATCAATATATTTAAATAAATGCATACCCACTAGTATTATTATTAATAATAGTAATAATGCATCATCATCATCATCATCATCATCATCATCATCATCATCTGATAATAATTGTATACCTCAGCCAAGTTTATTGACAGATTCAGTTTTAGAAACAAAATGGAAAAACGAAAGACGTCAATCATCACAAGAACAAGATATTGCAGTAAATAACAATGCTAGTGAAAATTCAAATAACTTACGATGTGAAGAATTTTGTGATAATTATGATTTATCAGCAAGTGATCCATATGAAGCATTTGCTAAATTTACACGTATAGCAGCACCTACAATATCTATAGGTAATTTACCAACAGCAACATTAGCAAAAAGTGTTATAAAAGAAATATCACCATATTCAACAGGTGATATAGCATGTAGGTTGTTGAATTATACGAATGCACAAAAAAACATAAACGATTTTTTAAATTTGTTTATAGGTGATTTTGATAATGGATTACAAATAAACGAAGAAAGAAAAAATGGAATATACCCCGGTGAAAGCGGTGGACATGAACACATACATTGTTGTATACGACAAATAAATACCGAAAAAAATATATTATTAGCAACATATTATTTTAATGGAGATCCTACAAAAATATTTCGTACAAGAATATATTCATTGCAAATACGTGAACCTATATGCGAAAGGGGTGTAATAGAAATGAGAATATTAAGGCTATATGAAGAAAATGAAAGATTATTAAAAGAAACCAATTTTCAAAATTTTAATTTATTAAATAACAATGATATGTACATTTGGTTACAAGGATGTGAAGTATTTTGGGAAAGATATCGTCCATCATCATCCTCATCACCGAGTGATGATGCTATAATAAATGACTTATGCATATCTGATGGTGACAGATTTGTTGGATATATGATAGGTGGTGGTTGTGAATTATTTAGTAAAGATATAAATGGACATATAAAAATATTGGATGATTTACTGTTAACTAAAAACGAATTATGGGTAGCTGATAGAGGATTTGATTCAAATAATAAATTTGTGTATGGTAATCGTAGAGGTATACCGTATAAAATGAAAAGAGTAAATAACGTCGATGTAAATGATCCTTTACGTTGGACAGTATCAAGGCATGCACAACCGCCACAAGGTTATATAAGTTGAAAACCATTTCAAAAATTCATAGATGTTAGAGTCTCTGCAAGTTGAAATAAAGCAACATTGCATTTACCGAATGATATGTTTTGTGCGAATATAGGATCATGTATACCTATTATTATTGTTTGTGAAGTACGTGCAACGGCTACGCCACGACTTGCAGATCCATGTTGTTTACATCTACCAACTAAGAATGACATATCGTCTTCAGGTTCTTCGAATCTATTCATCGTATATGATCTTCCTTGCACCGTAAACCCTTTTTGTTGCGCATGCATTAAACATTCTGCATCGTCATTACTTAATATCGTGCACAGGTTTATTATTTCTTTCGGTAATACTTTAAATGAGGATGTGTTCGCCCATGCTGATCCGTTATGTCCTGCTATACATGCGTGATGAAATCCTGCTTGTACTAACGTTTCCAAGTATGGTTCCCAACTCATTTTGTTTTTTGTTCTTGCTTCTTCCCTCTTGACAATCGAGTGTAAGACGTTGGAATGAACACTCTGACTTTGTTGAGTTGAGAGAAAATTGTGAGAAAACTATGCTTTATTTAGTGTGACCTACAATGGCCAGTAAAGCCGTGTTATCATCGATATCAACATCAGTAGAAACAGCTAAGCTTTTGAATCCATTTTCACCACTCCATTTTCTGATACTATTCCCATCGTCATCGTCACAAACCACACAAACCTTATCCAAGCTAACCAACCCACTGATCAAAGCCACGCATTCAACTCTAACGCCACATTCGTCACCTATACCAATCCTACCTACACCAACCCTAGTTCTCAGTGGCATTAAATCACAATTGTCTTCATCTAATAACAGACGTACATGATTTAAAACAAACCCTGTATGATTAGCTATTGAAACGTTAACAAATACTTTTTCACCAGTATGTATACTATTTGAACCAGTTATTGAAATGACAATGCCATCTAATAAAGCAATTGGTTTCCATTCTATCAATGTTTTATATATTGCTATATTAGATATTTTGCCATTCGTTGTTAACACTCTATTTGCTGATAATTCACGACGTAATGATATAGATGTGTTTGGTATTGATGCATCTGTACTACGTGAACATGTCCATGCTAATGATATATCCGTTTGAATTATATCATTTATAGATAATGCATTTTTCATATCACATAATAATCTATCTATTATTTCAGCTGTATCTGTATTAGGTCCTTCTACTTCCTTTTTATCGTTTGCTTGTGTGTTTTTTAATTTATTTATATGTATTCCTTTGTATTTTGTTTTGGTACGAATAAATGATGTTGATTTATTTGTGGTAGACGATGTTGAATTATCTGAACTTTGTTGTTGCTGAAGTTTACGTTCTAAACGAAATGCAAATGTGAATTCATCACGTGGCCTTAATGATGCAACTGGTGTTGCTGATGGGTTAAATTCTGGCAGTGAAACACCATGAATACCCTCTGGATTAATCCCATCATTTTTTCTTTTCTTTTCACTACCACTAATTATTTTCTTTGCCAATCCATCAATAATAAAAGCATCAGGTCTTGCATCGTCCTTACCACCACCGCCACCGTTATTTTCGTAATTGTCGGTACACAAAGGAACAGGACGAAATAATCTATGTAATTCAGCAACACCACTATTAATATTAGGTGGATCAACAAGTGTAACATTTTTACGTCTACTTATTCTTCTACAATTGTTCATGTGAAAAAATGGTTCCGTTATATGTATATTAGCATCACGCGTAATATTAGAAACAGAAATTTTAACAATTGGTTTATCTAATGAATTTCCAAGTAACACAACTTCACTATTCACTTCCAAAGGCATAACTATCAAAATTGGTATTCGTATACGTTCAGCAGTTACCCTACCAAATAATTTAGAAGCTCTATATATAGTTGCAGAAACTGCTGAGTTTATATTTGTTGTATTAGATGATGATGAAGGTTTCTGACGTAGTTCTAACATTATATCATATTTACCTTGTAGATTTAAATAAAATTTCTCAGGTGGTGATCTTATCAATACCCATATACTTTTAATTATTACTTTATTGTTCTGTGTTGGTATCCATGATGATTCTGACATTATTGGTAATCTTATCATTTCTGATTTATTACTACTATTATTATTTGCTTCTTCATTTGTTGTTTTCGGTGCAGCTAGGTATATAAGGGGATCTGATATATCATGAATTAAGGTATTCGGCGAAGGCTGTGTTGATGGTAATGTTATACTTAGCAACAATAAAATTGTAGATCCTGTATATGCTTGAGTATGATCTAAACTTGGTGTAGCTGCTGCATGTAATGCTATTTTATCACCTGTTTGTTTCGAAGTCGTGTGTGATAAAATTGGAAGGCGTATTGATAATATACAATCATGAAGTGATATTCGGGATGATGACATCGTTACCAAAAAGAAATGCACAATGATATAACATCAAAGGGATAGTCATAGTCGTCATAAACAAAAAATATTGCTTTTTTAAAAGCAATATTTTTAAAGAGACACTATTTATTGTAACAGGCATTTTTGGCCCATTTTCTTCACATTTTACAGTTGTTGCATTTAGTTCATACGCGAAATCCCCTGCTATTGAACTTTTTACTCAAAAATAAAGAAGAAAGTCAGAAATTCATTTAATTTAGAACCTCTGCAAATTTTGCAGAGGTTCTAAACTGTAAGGACGTACAGTAAGGAAACGGTTGAGAAGGGGGTGATGATGTGTTTGTGCAGGAGTCAGTTCCGCCCCTTGGAAACCTATCTGTAAGTATGGTCACAGAACGACAGAACGTATGCGGGGTCACCATAATAATAATAATGTTATATTATAATGTTGTACTCCGTCAATTAACATTACCAGGAGCATGGCGGACGGAAGCTTACGATCCTCGACTAAACCCTTCTGTTCAAGTTACCGCTAAGTTGACGACGTCGATCTACTATTCCGGAGTTAGTGCTTAATCTTCCTACGATGAAGAGTAGTAGTTTTACATACGGTTCGTTCCTGCCGATGCCGATGGGCGGTGATGTCTGGATGCTTGAGAAGATCTTGCTGAGCGACATGAGTACCATGGGATTCCATTGCTGCCCGTTCTGATGGTAATATAATTTTAGCCTCTTCCTGCCCATACAGGGGAAATTCTATGAACACGCGTTTTGGGTATCAAAAAGACCGTTAAAGCATTTATGCCTCATTTGCGCACCAAAAACCACCTGTTTCTCAGCGGTAATTTTCGTGCCAATTAATTTAGGTGTACAGTGTATAGTGAAATGCACTCCAGAGAGAGGAGGAAATGGAGCACTAAAGGTATTTTGTGATCCTTCGTTAAGAGTAACTCGTTTTCTGCTTGCACTACATCAAAAAGGGGAGGTTGAGATTGTAATGTCGTAGGTGGCGGCATATGGATGAGGTCCGTATTGATTTTAACGCGTTCGTGAAGTGCTGGGTGTGAATATGACGTGGGGTGAGTCGGTGGGGTTGAGAGACCCTCGCAAGAGAGGTTGAGGTCCTATCGTAGCCAAAACGGGTTTCTTTATGGTGGACGAAACGCAAATTTTTGGAGATAGGTTCAGACTCGAATTTGCTTGTATTTTACCGAAGTTGGAGCCATTGGTACCATTTAATGGGCATAAATCTCTTAAATAAACTTGGCTATTGTAAAAAGCCACCCAAAAAATGTGGCCCTACAAAAAGGAAAAAAATGTGACAAAAGTCACTAATACATATACTTGTCCAAAAAATAATTGCACCACACAGTACTGTTTAAGTCTTATAACCTAAATTGTTCCCGGAAGGAAATCTTTCCATGCCCATCATAAAAATCTCCTGAAGTCGATCTTGTATTTTTGTCCGATTTTATAGCAGAATATTCTGATCGGAGAGATCCTCTTCGAAATTGTACCGCTATTACTCCCTACTCCCTTATGTTTTGATCATCTTCGCGATATTATTTTAGTATCCGTGTGTGTCTTTTAATCACGACGAGTAGAGTTCTTATATTTCCTTGCCGTCTGTATAAGCATACCAGCTTTATTCAGCCCTGAAAAGTCAGTGTTGTCCGTTCGTTTTTCTAAACGGAGGTGAAGAATTGGATGTGGGGAAGGTGGTAACATCAAAGGGCATGGGGAAACCATTTCAGGCTCAGTGGAAACTAAAAAAACATCTAAATCATTTTAAATAGGGGTAGGTGACAATTGGTGTACTGATTGTAGTACATAACCGTAATTCCATGCTTAATGCGGAAGAAAATTTGAAGAAAGTTCATATTAAGCAGACTTTAAACCAACTAAATAACTTCATTCTGCCATAAGATATATTACTTATTTTGCACGACGCACATTATCGGGCATCAGAGGATATCCTGTAAGAATCTTAACTCGATGTGTGCTTGAAAATGTTCTTCTTAAGATGTCTGCAGTGCATCGCATAGAAATAATCAATAAATATGGTTATGTTCGACCAAAAAAACATCTCACTCTTATCTACAAAATGGTAGGAGTTTCTGCAAACTGTACAACAATTTTCCAATCTCTTGTTGCAAAAATCGAGATCCCTGGGTGACAATAGGTACAGTGTTGCGAGTCTAATGCTTCGATATTGAGACAAAAAAAGTAATATGTACAGAAAGAGTCCCGGTATCGCTCCATGGAGTGTGACAGACCCTATGCAGTGAATTCCGTGAGGAATGTTCAGCGTCTCGGTGATGCATATTTTTTACAATATCGCTTCGCAGAGTTGGTTGTGCCAACTATATATGTTTTTGCTGGGTTATTAATTCAGAAAATGGAATTTAATTAGTTGTCATATTATGCGTGCTGAATGATGCTGGGTGTTCTTTAAGAGGATTAAACTTGTTAGCAAGCATGATTGACGAGAAGCATGATGATTCCATAGATATGTTACAATACAGGGAAGACACCTATGCATAATTCCATAGGACTCACCGCAATACAATGTCGGAATCTTGTGTAAACACTGGGGGCCGGCTTTTGTCACAACATTTTCATAGTTGCATATTTCGGCTATGTATCAATTGCTCTCAGACGGGTCTGAATGTCAATAAATTTTTTGATTTGGTCCAATGAAATTTGTCTAAAATGAAATAAAATATACCAATTACGCCTTTGTGATTTATGGATCGACCCAGTACCCTTAGTAAGGGAGGTAATCTCAGAAATGTTTTTATCGCCTTTATTTTTCACTACTTGTGTTTAGTAACAGACGTATAAGGAAAAAAATTGATTAATCCAATTCAGTTATCAAGAAGCATCTTTATATTATATAGGATGTATAGGTGCAGTATGTAAAAAGTTTTGTAATGTGCGATACGAACACAGCGTACCTGTACTAGAGGGACAGATTCTTTGAAAAATATCAACTGACGAATTTGATTGTTAAAGACATATATATATAATCAGGTTCACGATAATACTGGTAAGGTAAATCAGGAATTAAAAGTTGGCGGAAATGATAATGTAGAGAAGAAAAAGAGGGAAAGGAAAAATGAATTATGCTAATTATCGTATATAACTTCTTTATATTCCTGACTGTAGTCCTATTAGTAGGGATGGAAAGAGTAGGGGTGGAAATAGTATTCTGGTAAATTTATCTGATCGTAAGGTAGCAGGTGTAGAAAAGAAGTTAACACTTGACCGATGACATGATGCATAGAACATGAATGGAAATCTCATAGCCAAAATAGCGAATTAATCTTATTAAATTCCAATACTAACTATATCTTTATGTTCTTGCGCAACATTATCACACTGGTTCGTCCAACTCCGGCTGAAGAACCACTGCAGCTACTTTTGAATCGACGTGGTACTTCATCACCATCTCATATCGGCACTTCCTCACTCGTTCTTTTGTTATAATGCAAAGTTAAGCTTTCAGTATAACTACCAGCTGGTGACTTCTCTTCACTTCCTGACTCTTACTCATATTCTACAATAGTACCGTCTCCCGCAGATTGCTGTGAATCACTAAACCTAATTTCACGCCGGACTTTTGTTGAAGGCTTCCCTCCAGATTGCTCCCAAATTTGAGAGTTGTTACCAGTATTACGTATCTCATCAATCTGATTCTCACCTGATTGCGGATTCCCTTCCCCACCTATTTCCTTTTATATTTGTTTACTAGGAACAGAAGGACTCTCCAACACATCACGACCTTGAGTCCCTATTTTGGAATGCTTGTATACATCCTATTCCATACAGTCAAGGTCCTCGTACCCCTCAATTCCTACTTCATCATATATTTCATCCATATTCCTGATGGACTCCATCACCACATCCGCATCATAATGAAGATTGATGGTGGACCACTCATTACAAATTTCAGCAATATTACAATCGAAGGTATTTACCAGCTCAGTACCAACATATTTTCCAAAACAATTGTTATCAACAGTACTAAATACATGGTCTCTACTCGGAAGAACTACTATAGAAGTGTCATTTGGCTCAATACCAAGTACGGAATTCTTCCGTTCTTCGATTCCATCTGTCGACAAAAACTCTGGGAGTTGTAATTCCTCTTCTGACCACATTCAAAAAAATTTCTTAATGCAACCTATAACCTGGTTGGTTTCCTCTGGAAGATTCCGCTCAAACACAGACATATAATTACACTGCGTTCCTCCACCACGTTTTTCTTGGACTTGAATGCATGACATTATAGATGTATCCAAGCATCCAATATTGCAATGATCATTATAGTCCCATCAACAATACTGATTGGATTTGCGTTTGGTATGTAACCCAAAATATAGTGCAATATAGGTACATTAACTTGATAACGGAACAGTTTCAGTGCTTATCAATCATTCTTATTACTTCCAGACTCATCTTCGTCCCCATCACTAGTTGCCTCTTCGTTGTTTTGACCAGTCTGCATTGTTAACGGAACATCTCCAAGTATGATAACCATGGAATATCTGCACATCGCCACCATTAATAATCATATTTATTCCCATTTACAATTTTCTTGATAAAATTTTCTTTTGGGACTGATAATTCTCTACCCTTTTCCCGCATATCTGTCGTAGATATACTGTGCTTTGCACCGCAAACTCTATAGTCCAGAGTAATGAATAACATGTTACGGGCAGATAGTTTTCAGGAGCTTGGATTATCGGACAGCATCTGATTCATACTCGACACAAGGGATTTATTCTTCATCAATGTTTCATTCACCTCTTTTCTCATCTCAGTTGTAGGAAAACTTATATCCTACCATTCATGTCTTAATTCTTCTTCAACAATGCTTTTCAAAATTTCAAAATAAGTGCTGTACGAAACCGAGTAGTAACAATTCTATCACCAAGTACAGAGGGGGCGTAGAAAAATACTTTTTCCATCGGCGTCCCAAACACAAAATATATCCACGAACTCAGCACGTCCTTCCCATAATCTTTCCGGCTTACCTTCAAAATGCTTTAGTTCAGACGTTTCCCTACGTACCCATGGAAATAAATTTCTCTCGACCTTTAGAGCAACACCGAGAAAAGTCCTGGGTAAAGAATTTAGAAGGTCTTCTGTTCGGGTACCTTCTTTGCTTTGCGCCAACTTTACGATTAGATCGTCGCTGGGTTTATTGACTACATTAATTTCAGTTCTGAGCTTCACATTTTCGTCTTCAAGAATATTGTCTCTGGTTACCTGAGCGTTCTTCTCGGTGTCTAACTGCAAAATAGTTGCATCTCCAGCCTTGAATTCTATTTTTCTTCTATTTAGTTTTACAATAACGTCATCTAGATCCGCAGTAACTCTTCTCAATTCTCGTTTAAACCTTATAATGTCCCCCTCCACAGACGAATTGGATTGCGGACCAAAAGCCCTTTCCATGTTACCAGGATTTTTCCTGAAGCCTGAAGGACGTTTCCAACAAAATCCCTTATCGAACTATATAATCTCCCCATTCTTCATTACAATCAGAATGTTGCGGGTTACTTCTATTGCCTGACGAATTGGCCGTTGCTCATGAAGTTATATTTCGTTAAATCTGTTTGTATATTTACTCTAAGTCCTCCCTGCGCCATATTACACGGATGCTTCCCCTTGCCCAACTTCCCGTTATACTTCATTCTGTTACACGTTCCGCACGCTGTATTTATCCCTCTACTTCTCCTGTTACAACCGGTTATTCCAATGTCAGTGCTAGGTGCCATTGCATCATATTCTGGCTGACCTTTAACCTCCCTGAAGATCGTATTTTCTTACCACGGCGTTGCATTGATACCACTTTTTATATAATAGAGAAGTTGATTGATGCTATTTTTGTCGACGCTAATCGAGTAATCTGGGACTCGAGGAATGATCCGTTCTTGAGAAAGTTGCCAACGGTCACAAAATTATGCAGTTTTCCCTATGTAAAACCTTTTGAAACTTGGCTACGAACATTTTATTAATTTTTTCCCACTGCCGTACCAATAGTATTTTCCGAAATTTCTCTCTCTACTTATGTATATTTTCTTCCGTACTGTCATCCATCTACATGGATATAGTGAAAATTATGTGCTAATGATTTATTTATTACTTTAGTGGGTAGTACCCACTAAAGTTTAAATAAACCATTAATACATACTTTTTTCTTTTCTCCGTCCATTCATGTGGATAGACGGAATTATTTTTGATTCTTCTTTAAATAAAACATTACTAAGTTTTTTCCGTCTCAAACTCATTGACACCATTGCAAAGACAATTTTCATTCGGTTTGTTTTTTTCATCTATTTGTGATTGAAAATTACCTACTTCTACAATTACTCCGAATTATGCTACACACCAGTGATGCCCACTTGAAGTGGCACATGTTTTATTAAGTTGATAACATATCCCACATCTACTACTCCTACCACTACTGAACTACATTTTATGATCTGTTTTATTAATGGTAGTATATTGGTTACCTTTTACATTTCTCTCTTACATTACCTCAGGTTATGGGGCTCATTTCAGCATATTGCCGCATGACTAAAATGAGTGTGATGGCTCATTACAAAAACAACATACAAATACTACTATAATACTATAGGAACATATCAAATTAATATTTTTATTACTATCATTTATTCAAAACACAAATATTATCTTAGATATGATTATCGTTTTCACTTCCGTTCCTGGCCCTGAAGGATTCTCGACGTTGTATAATGACAATTATTCATAATCAGTATCAGTTCAGCAACCACCCAGCAGTTGGACGACCACCGTTTCGCCTTCGATCGATATATATTTAAATGCCCCTCTCATGGTTTCAATTTGGTAAGGTATACTAACAAGTTTGAACCGGAGGGGACACCCCTCCGGTTAACACTTGTTAGTATGGAGATTTCCCAACTACTGAGATACCTCGGAGGTCTCTGAGGAGTTGGGAAAACTCCTTTGATTTTGGGCCTTCTGGATGAAGAAATGGCTGTGCGACGCTTTGCCTGCTCCATTTCAACAGATCTTTGGCTTCGTCTATCACTCGTTTTAGATATAGTTGACGTGATGAAGGTGTATTTCTGAAGGGCCGGGTAACGCAACTAGAATTAGCAGCATGGGACGTAGATCTTCTGGTCCAATTGTAGTATTATAGGTTGTAGTATTATACGCATAGACCGCTATCTGAAGACATTTCGAATTTGTAACCTCTCTTTTATCCATGTATTGTCTAATTTTGATATATAAGCTTATCAGTGTACATGATAACGTTCTATGGTTCTAATTAAATTCTGGGATCTCGATCGGAGATTCTTGCAATGTCACTTTCGCTGCCAAGATATTAGATTTTCTCCTT
>JAULBU010009368.1:0-46982 GCA_032358235.1 Odonthalia washingtoniensis
TGGTTGGTGGATTGCTCACATTTTCCTAACATTTTATCCCGCACAAATTACAGCTTGACACTGCTCTTTTCACCGCCAGCCGCTTACTATACAATTAAGCGATCGGCGGCTGCGGAGAGATCGGGAAAAAGAAGGTACCACACTCAGATTTAAAAACTCACAAAGTTTCAGTTCAAGGACGTTGAGACGAGACGTACCGACAACGACAGATACGCCACAAGTAGGTCCCCAACGCATGGCAAAAACGACATCTATTCATCATCGAAATCAGGATTTGGATTTTATTTGAAAAAGAATCAGATCTTTCATTCCTTTTCGGACACGTTTCGTTCAAATCCAAGAAACATTCTTCGAGGGAATCAATTCCTTCTCAAATCTTTATGCAGCAATTTTCATGCAGTGTATCGCATGGTGGATGAATTTTATGAATACAGTACGACTTTTTTTGGTCATTTCCTGGAATTATGATAAAGAAAGCAGACTTCTTGATCGTCAATATGTATTTTTAAGAAGAAAATGGACCTCTTTTCTGGTGTTACTGTTCGGTAAAAACTTAGACAAGGTCTCCAACGTTGCGGGGAATTTCTTTCCCTGCTTTGGATTTCATTATCAATGATACTTTTTTCGGTAGTGAAGTTTATCGTGTGATATAGTACATCACATGGTATCATGTTTTCTTTTGAATTAGCGATCATTGGATATGTATATCCTTTTTTCGGTTCAAATGTGGACCTCGTATTGTTTCCGTACAGATCATTTGAAACCAGAAGACGTTTGTATGCAGAAAGCCTCGCATGATCGCTGTTACCCACAGCTTCTTCCAGACGTCTATAGATACTTCGGATGACATTAATTTCAGATTCTATTGTGTTTTTGCTGTGGTGGCCGGGGGACAAGATGAATCATGATTCCAAGCATGTCAGCATATTATTTGAATTCCCCGACATGGAATGCTTTGTAGACTTGCACTTCTTTAGGATACCAGAATTGAGATATCCATAACGTTACAAATTCCACAACAGCATCTTTTACTATAGCGGAATCCACAACATGTACTGTGAAAAATGTGGATACCAGATCTATGCCGTGCATATGACTAATATGATCTGAAAAGAACAATACACAATATTTCATAGAACGTTTCGCTGAGAGAGCTGATGGAAACTTTTGGATTCGGCTGGGGATGCACAGAAACTCGACCGGCTGTGTGAAAGGGAGAACGAGAGGAGGAGCGGTAGGACGACTACGTTGGAGGTACGAAGGAGAGTACTGCGAGGGATCCGCATCCGGTATATCCACCACCCAGTGACGGTACGGAGTTTAGTCTTGAGTTGAGGGGTGTGTGAAAGGAAAAACGAGAGGAGGAGCGGGAGGACGACTACGTTGGGGGTACGAAGTACATTACAGCGCCGACAAAACTGCGTTATGTCCGAGATCGCGTGTATGCTGGAATGCATCAGAAGCATGGCCAGTGGGGTTCAAAACAATAATCAAAAAATCTTCATCTGCAATTTTTTGCGTTCAATCAATTCCTAAAATTCCTAAAATTTAATGCTATTTGACCTGGCGGAGGCGGAAGGGCTTTACAGTACCTCTGAAGATGAATCAAGGTTTTAATGACAATACACAACATGGATCACGTTGGACAAATGGGCCTTACAGTAAGCCGGGAAAGCGTCATATCTCCGTCGATATGACTCCGTTTTGCCAATACTAAGATACAACGTGCTCACACGGAAGAGGCAAATAAAAATAATTCAAAATTGAGACGATAATTTGCAAGGAGGAGGGCCTGTGCTGTGGAAAGGGTTCAGGATCGCAGCTAGTATATAAAAATCGGATTGCGGGCTGTGAAACAAATTATTCCAACTCATCCAACTCCCTTCCACTTCCAACCTACCTCCATCTTCTACGAAACACTTCAAACATCTACCATTCCATACGCTCCGAATGACACCGAGTCAGAGTACAGGGGATACAAGAAGGCCTGTCTGGATCGAGAGGCCAACAATGGCTCCGACTCATGCCCATCCGATGATGTCGTAACCCCGGTGAACATGACCGAGTTTATTGACCTTATTGATAAAGAAGCCATGGAAGCCGATTTCTCGGCCTCGGACCAAGAGCACCAAGGGATAGAGGAGTAGTTGGCTGGCGAAGCGGCGATATTTGATGACGATGAGGCTGAAGATTCGTGGATGTTCTACCGGTGGTTGTATGATGAAAAGGAGGATAAGGGGGCTATCGTATGGGGATATATGGCAGCGTGGATTCAACAAAGGCGTATATTACCAACTTTCTTCCTGAAGATGCGGTACTGGTCCATTTTCTGATGACGTTGGGTATTATATGCTTACTGGATGCATTCAGAAGCCATAGTGGAGGAAGCACAAGTAGTAGAGTAATCATTTAGTAGAATGATTTTGCGTATAAAAGGATCTTTCTTCTCTCCTTCCGCCTGGTTGGAAAGAAGTCAGCTCACCTTGGGTTCAAACTATTCGTCCTTTCCTTGGTTCATATCTATTTCATTTCGGATTCTTTGACCTTCCGGAAATCCATTGCGCGCACTTTTGTCACTTTGGCAATACTCCGACCCTCTTCATAGTTAAATCAGGTTAACCGGAATTTATGTCGGTGATTTCGACTTGGGAAACTTTATTTGGCTATTTGGACCATTTCGCACCTTTTCGACCTCTACTCTAAAAATCCTCAAAAAAAGAAGAACCTTCTAAAGCCACCACCTAACTAACGTAGCCATTTTGGGTGCGGGGGAGAACAGTCCTGTTATTTTGTCAAACGCGGGCATTGAAACGTATTACCGACCAGTTTAAAGACACTAAGCGAGGATAATTCTACACGAGTGTGCTGGAGTACGTCCGAAATCATAACAAATTGCGTCAAATTCTAGAAAAGTCTGATATACACGTGACAGGCTGCACAGTTTGTGATTATATCTGAAACATACGACGCAATAGCGTCATCAAATAGAATTTTTCTGAAGAGGAGTTCAAAATTGGTATAGTTGGCATGCCCACAAACTGGTTTGTGAACATTATCTACAATCCTATTGACTTCATACCAACTCCTCCCAGAAAGAGTATTTCCATTCAAGCATGCAATAACGGGGTCATCAGAAATTTTCTCGTAGTTAACGAACTGGAAGTAGCTCAGTAAAGTATGCTTTATTCACTAAATACTCTCTAGAGCATCATCAACATAGAATGATATCGTATTTCGTTTGATATGTTCTCTATTTTTTTCTGCTGTAAACTTTCTCCCTATGATCTATTGTGAACATTTCTCCAGTACCAGGTGTGTTATTTTGACATCTTTTACGGAGTCTGCATTAGAAGTCAGTACAAGTGAACCCTAAATTTGGCGAATCGGGCTACTGTGGTCATCCGTTCCGGACTGCCAGTGTGTGTGGTCATTTACAAATTTTGGAACTGGATTGAGTTCTGTGAGCTCATGAATGTCTAACTGATCTGGGAGAATGTTTAGTTCCCGCATCCCTATTTATGAATAGGGTGTGCCGTCATCAAAAAGTGGATCGAGCTCATTCTTCAATTTTTTTGGAGCAAATGTGGAGCATCTAGAAAAGACACCATATAGGAAGACCGTTTTCTTCTTGTCTTTTGAATCATCGAATTTCTCAACAGTTCTTTCAGAGTACAGGATTTTCACACTCTTCAAGTGCATGACAAGTGAGCCATCGGAACTGTGGTGGAGAACCCAATGCCCATACATACCACATTTGTTCCATGCATTCTTCATCTTCAGAACGTCGTATTCCGCCTCAGTGGGACGAGATCTGCGATAGTTCTTATTTTTCTGTTTCAGTTAGAATTGATGTCATCTGAAGTAGCAGACATTAGACCTGTTTATGTGGACTAATTTATACCATTGTTGGTTTAAAAACACTTGTCACATTACTTTATTACAAACGCAACATATTTGGAAGTAATAGCTATGAAGAAGTCGTCGTTAGATGACTGGCTGTAGAGACCGGGATCAGACGAATAGGTAGCAGCTATGAACGACACTCGTTGTTAGTCGTCTATTGCTGAAATTTACATTATCATGAACTCCGTAATACATTCCGTAAGCTTAGTAGTTACTAATATCTAGGTTAACTTAGGCACCTGTGCAAATAAATGGGACTTAAAATTTTGCATCGATTCATTGCTCCTGCGACGCATATTACATAGCATATTGAACGCCGTAAATGCTTCTATTATGACAGGAAGAGCATCACGTTGATATATAGAACCAAAAATCATTGGAACACCATCTTTTTACTAGTAAGTGCTGATCTAATATTTTTGAACAGAGACCCTTCGCCATATCGTATAGCTCAGATTTTAAAATAATTGCACGAAACTTATTCTGTATAAGATTGTTATTGTTTTCGGAAAGTACATATCGAAACGTTTTCCATAATTTTTCAGAATCGTGAAAGTCTTCCTCGTCGCCTTTTCCATCCGTTCATGGAGCAGATTTGAAATGCCAAGAAAACTTCGGGCGTGAGGTAACGTTTGACGAAGATAGTGGAATCATACATAAGAATTAACAGGGAACTAGATCGAAGGAGAAGGGCTTGATAAGAGCTAGGGAGAACGTGAGCGAAGTTAAGCGGAAGCGTGTTCTCTTTTCAAAAATTGGTCTTGTACTCACTGCTTAAATAGTAGTTACAATAGTATCTAAGATATATTTGAGGCCGCCAATGAATATCCTAATATCTATGTGATCCTTGATAGACGGAAGTGGTGTATAAAGAGACTTTGTAAATGTGGTACCAATACATACATAATCGGACGCATTAAAACATGGATGAAACCATATTCTCAAATATGACTGAATCATATTATTAGCTGAAGAATATTTTACAAGGAACACTTCAGCATTACACGATCTCTGAGATTCAATGCGCAATTTGTCTCATTCGCGTGTTTGTCTTCTTCTCGTTTTGAAACATCCCTATTTCACTTGAACTGATTACATCTGCGTAGTAAGAGGGATCAGATCCAATTTTATCTGTAACAGTGAAATGTGGCATGCAATACATATCTCAATAGATGTGACGGTAGCTTTTTCTTCCAGGACATGTAGTTGCACTACTCTGTATGCTAATTGTAAATGCGACTTTTGTTGAAATTATAACGTGCGATATGGATGCGAAAAATTCTTCTTAAGTTCTTCTCCATGGCATAAATAAATTTTTGCATGTTTACTACCCACCCAGTAAAGAAGTTCCTCGCTATCACTTTTATTGAATATTTGTACTCTTTGAAATCCCTATATATATATTACGACAGGAAATAGCAGTCCGATCTTCCTCTACAGTTGTAAAAATACACATACGTGGACCATGAATTCCATTGGAGGAGAAAAAATTAATTTTTGTATACAATTTGGAAATAAATTTAATAAAATTGTCACAGTATACGAAAGTACGCACTGTAGACTGCCCATTCCAGGAGTAAAATGGGGTCAGAAATCGCTGTACTGCCAGATCCATACTGTATTCATGGAACAGCCATACAAATGTGAAAATGGAACTGAAGGAAACGAAACTCCGGCGAAGAAATCAGCAAATTTTTGGGAAATCAAAAATTTTTGAAAATGAAAAACAGGTCCATTGAGCACAGAATTGCAGAATTGCCTCGGATTTCAAATTCTCGTCGATATGAAAAGGGAAAAAGTTTATATGCGCTTTCATTTCTGGGAATTAGATGGAAATGCCACAATTTTTAAAGAATCATTCTCTCCTAGGATATAACGGTTAAGGGATAAATTTATTTTACGCATATCAAATTTTAGAAATATATGCGAATTTTGCATATTTTAGGGAAGGCTGTACCATGAATGATGAATACGAGTAGAAATGTAGTTATCATAGCAGACATCAATTTCTGTCATAATATGATAGAAATTTAAATTTGCGATGAAAGGTGCAAATGAACTGTTTATCAAGGTATTCCGTTTAGAGAATAATTATTTGCCATGATATAAACGTTAGGTGATAAATGGAACATTTGTTAAATATCAAATTCCAGGAACGGAAGAAACAGAATGTAGCAAATGGCGGAGAATGAATTACTATATCGGAGGCCAAACGGAAAGTGATGAGCTATACAACCGGGCAGGAAAGAGCGGTGCGATCCTCCTCTACAGTAGTAAAAGTGGACATATAAGAATTATGGGTTCTATCGGACGAGGAATAATTGATTTTTCTATTCAATTCGGAAATATTTTGATTAAAATGCTTGCAGTATACGAAATTACGCACTGTGGACTGCCCTTTCCGGGGTAGTATATGGTCAGAAATGACTGTGTTGCCAGATCCATATTGTAGTAATGGAACCGCCATAGAAAGGTGCAAACAGAACTGATTGAAACAGAAGTCCAGCGATGAAAACAGCATAATTTGGGAAAATGAAAAACTAGAAAATGGACAACAGGTCCCCTTAGTACAGAAATGCAGTATTGCCTCGGTTTTCAAATTGTAACGACTATCTTCATGTTTAGTAATGACCTTGTTTACCGAGACGTGGGCGTTTCGAATCGGTTTATTTATTGATTGTATTGGAAATGCATCGAATTTGCAGTAACCTCCTAAAAAAGTGAAGACATATTATATGTATATGCTTTATACTTAGTAGGTTACTGCTTAGCTGACGTAATAAATATAGAATATAGCGTTTATATAGAATAAAAAATTCATAAATGTTTTTGTGATCTTTTCAGCTACACATTGTCCGAAGCACCGAAATATGATAGACTCCGTTTTGGGACTCCGATGAGAGGCTCTCATCGGAGCAGCAAAACAGAAGTCAGACGGCAGTTGTTTTTATTCACCCCGATATATTTTCATTTATTGCCACCCGTAAATGAAATAAAAACAGCACTACAGTAGGTAGTGCGAATGGAGCGCAGAAATGGCTAGTTATTGTGTACAGTGCGATATGTGAACGGTGCGTTGAAATGGCTCTGAAATATTTTGAAGTCCGTTTTGGGACTCCGATGAGAGGCTCTCATCGGAATACCAAAAAGGATGTCAGACGGCAGTTGTTTTCATTCAAACTGAAATATTTTCATTCATTGCCACGCGTAAATGAAATGAAAATTGATAGTGCGGCTGGAGCGCAGAAATGGCTATTTATTGTGAACAGTAAGATATGTGAACTGTGTGTTGAAATGGCTATCGAAATATGATGGGCTCCGTTTTGGGACTCAATGACAGGCTCTCATCGGAGTTCCAAATCGGATGTCGGGCAGCAATCGCTTTCATTCACACAGAAACTAAGACATATTTCATAGTTGTAATCTGTACGGAAAGTCACATGATAACACTTATACCGTTATTTAGTATACGTAATGTAAGCTGCAGTAGTAACGTGAATGACCAACATGACTGTAACTGACTACATTAGAAAACTCAAATTTTATGGAAATGGTATCTCGAGATCAAAAACCGATAGAAAATATCGGTATTTGATCTCTAGATATCCATATATTATGAATATGGAAGAAATTAATGGGATATAATAGAAAAAATTAAAAGGGGGGGACGGCTGTTTATTTTTAGATACATATTGAAAAGTTTTTTATCATTGAATATCGCTATTTCGTGAGATGTGCATGGCCCTGTAAAGTAAGAAAATGGAACACCATAACTTTATATGAAAAAAAAATAACCTAATCGAGCAACATCATCAGTTAAAACCTGTCTGCCACAGAAATGGACACAAAATATTGAACAAATCTGCGAAAAGTGGAAGTGGGTGAAATGATTGTTTCATACGAAGTTGATGTATGAGTAATATTTACGAACGGACTGAAAACGTGGAATGAAAAGAAATTTGTGACATGACTAAGAAAACCGGAAACATATTCACTGAAAAGCATTTAAAAGGGGAAAAAGAATTGGTTTCTGAGGAAACAAGTTTATGTCCTTTTCACTTCCCTTCCTACCAGGAACTGCTCAGGCGGATATGGAATAGGGATCGTGAACGTGTGAGCAACGAAAGACATGGTGAACAGGTATGTTACGTTTTCTTCTATGGTTCTTATGTTATACCCACATTCTCAGCTCAGCTGTATTGATACACGAATTACTAATGTCTTCTCTATTATTATTTGACTACTGTTCGGACGGATATGGAATCGGGGTTCATGTTTGGTGGGTCATCGAAGGAGATGAATTTGTCCTTGGCTATATCATTTGGGAGACATGGTCTAGACTGGTACTGATCCGTCCCCTTCGGTGACCTTTTGGATATGGACAACGAATCCATAACTTCTTGCAATATGTTCAATTTTTCTGGTTTTTTAGATATGACAACGTTTCAGGCGGATATGTAATCAGTGTTTATGGTTTGGAGGTCATAGAAGGAGATGGATTTGTCCTTGGCTATATCAAGTGCAAGACATGTTCTAGATGGGGACTGATTCTTCCCCTTCAGTGGCCTTTTGGATGTGGACACCGAATCCCTAAATTCTTGTAATACGTTCAGTTCTGCCCATTTTTTTAAGTTATGGCATGTTATGGAATCGGGTTCATGTTTGGGGGGTCATCGAATGAGCTGAATATGTCCTTGGATTGATCTCGTACTAGACATGATCTAGACGGGGACTGATTCGTCCCCTTCGGTGACCCTATGGATTTGTACACCGAATCCCCAACCTCTTGCAAAGGAAAGAACGACATATGGTATAATACCAATATTAATAAAAGGTTAGTATCGCATGTATACCGAAATTGGAAAACATGTATTTCAATGTAACCATATTCTATATAGCTATGATATATACCGCATGAACCATCATGGCATATGATTGACGCGAAATGCATATTGCATGTAAACTATAATTGGAAAACAAGTTGTACAAATAAAATGTCCAATATTCTATATATCTAGGGGTTGTTGTAATTTATAATAGTATATGGGCATATCGACTAAAAGTAATTATTACGACATGCACACATGTGGAAACGCATGCGATAAGGACAAGCTGTATGGAAATAATTGCCGTTAAGAGATTGAATAACTAATTAAATGAAAATTTTTCAGAAATGGAGAAACTAGGGAGACAGAGCGGGGAAAATGTATATAAAATATATACTGTTCGACAAAATGTGAGAAACGGAAAAGAACACAGAAACCTTTAAAGTTATCAACCTTCACAACGGCCAAAAGTATTATCATACCGACAAAAGTTTATTGAGTACGACATTAAGAAATGACGGACCAAGTAGAGACAATCACATTCATATGCGACGTGGCACTGTTCTTTTGCAACCGTTTCAAATATTTCATTTCAGATGCGACGGGAAGTTGTGGTCCGGCACTACCGAATTGTTCATCTTGTAAGTGATAAAGGCAAAGATGCTGCCGAAAATGAGCAGGGAAATACGGATGCGAAGAAAATTGAAAAATATCAGAAAGAAGCGGCGGAGAGCAAGAAGTGGGCAGAACCCCTGAGCGAAACGGAACTTGCCCTTTGCGAAAGCTACCGAAACGTTACGGACGAAAATGGAGAACAGAAAGTGGGATATGGCGACGATGTACTTCCCATCCTTGCGGGTATAGCCGTCATAGACGGATTACAATCCCCGAAATGCTTTTTCAACTTAAAGACGATAAAGCAGTACAACCCACACGAGAAGAAATGCAACGAGACTGATAAGAACGTTCCATATAAGATGTGCGGAATTGGAATGGAAACTGGCAACAACAAAAGTTGGTGCAAAATGGGTGACGGGAAGAGCAGTCGTGCACTCCTGCATTGTCTGCGTGGAAGTTTGCCGCATTCCTTTCTACAATGCCATTTGACATTCAAATGGACATGTGCGGTATATCCCTAGAAGATGCAAATGTTATGTGCACATGAAGAGACCCTGCCACTCTCATGAAGAGTCTGAGAAAAATGGTGAGCGAGTATATCAGTGAATCACATCTCATGGCTCGTCAAAATGTCTTCATCCGTACGCGCTTGTTCATGGGATCCCGTTTACATCTACTTGTTGAGGAGGAGACTATTCACCGGTAAGGAATAATGCTGATACCGTTTGTGATTTTTCTAATTAACATGGGTCAAAGTGAGGGAACTGGAACAACAACTAAACTGGAGAAACGTGCAGTGTTAAGTGACTACCAGATTGAAAAGATTAAAAAAGTTGAAAAACACTGTGAAAATGGGTGTGACAAAAGTGGTCTAAATGACTTCCAAAAGCTTGTATTGGATGTCATGTTTACTGGTAGACTCGACGAAGCAGGATGAGTGACATGTACATCTGTCTTCAAAGAACGATACGAGGAATAGTCGTATCAGTTCCTCATCGGATGAGAGATGTCACCGGTCATGGCGGCGATGATTTATTTCATGAGGTGTGTAGTTGTGATGGATGTATACGGTATAGGACGTAGTACTGAAAATGAGAAACATGGTGTGGCAGTAGGCTGTGAACTTATGCATGGAATTGTTAATGAGAGCCCGGACTGCGGAGCGACATATATCCAGTTTTCCATGAATATGTGCAACCATGTGCGGTACTCGTAAATGTCGCATATTCGCTTTGTACTACGAAGGAGACATGAACTCTGTGGAACTCTGGATGGTCACGAATTGAGTTTAAAAAATCTTAAAAGCACCGTCCGCGACGTTCAGAAGGAGGCAAGAAAATTGCTGGAAGACGGACTCATGTACCGATTCAAAAATCATTCAAAAGAGTCGTTCTGGGTCTAAGTGAATGGGATGAACGACCAGTTTATAGAACGGATAAACGGGTTATCCTTTATGAATCACCCGGGAAATAAGGTAATGGTCTATAAGAGGCAGTCAAGATTTGGAAAGTTTATGTCTCCCACAAGTCTGGTGAAAGCACCAGGAGAATTTGACCCGGCAGACGTGAGACGATTTCTGGAGACCGCCGAAGAATTTCTGAAACTCATATTCTGGTTGTTACAGGTCACAAGTGGCGGACCGGAAAGAGCAACTGAGCTGTCTCAACTGCAGGCCGAGAATAGCACAGCCGCTGCTAGACACCTATTTATCATGAGCGGAAGGCTGTTCTATGTACTGTTCTACCACAAAGGTCGTACAAATTCTGATGGTAGCAGAAATCCAATTGCTCGGTACCCCGACAAGGAAACGTCACGAATCCTATTTCTTTACTTGTTTTTCGCACGAAACCTGGAACTGGTTATTCTTCGTATGATGTGCATGTGCCCCATCCCAGCCGTTGCGTAAGAAGCGCAAGTAGATGGAAAAGATGACTGGAAGCGGATAATCTTTCTCTTGTCTTCTCGGGGCCTCCTAATGGATGACAGAAACATGCGTGAGTCATTCATGGAAATCATGAAAAAGACTGGATCAAGTATGACCACCCGACAGTACGGACAATATCACGTGGGATTACTCAAAAACATTTCTGGATTCAGAGGTCATCGCTGCGGCCAATGAAGGAAGCGGTGCAGTCGAAATTTTTCACTTACAGTCTGGACACTCCCTGTCCACTGCCACTGAGACCTATGGCGTTGGGAAAATGGACATGCGAGAAAGGGACGGAACAATTCTGGAAACGTATTTGAACGCATCTAAAGTATGGCATCATGACCTCGGTATTACTGAGACTTCGACGTGTGGTGTTGTGTTGTGTCGACTGCAATGAACGATGATGATATTGGAAATCCGTGGAACGGGGCGAAGGCAGATTTCAACACGAAACAAGTTTTTTCGGCTATAAAAATACTTGGAATCAATGTGGACCAGATCACGAAGAGAAGTAATGAAACGGAGGTGGCTGTCAACGAATTGAAGAAAAGATGAGTAGGGGAACGAACTTTCATGGAAAATGAAAAAGTGGTAAGCACACTACAGGAGCTACGAAAATTGCTCAAGAATGAGAAAGGTGAATTCCGTGGAAAGGATCAGGAACAATCTGTGTTCATGCCCACCCATGAATGGAAGGATGCACTGATTGTGCTTCCCACTGGAAGCGGAAAGTCAATGACGGTTATGATTCCCGCTTCTCTACAAAAATATGGTAAGCGTAGTAGTCGTTCTGCTTATTGCGCTGGCAGATGACTTAATGCGTCGCTGCTTGGACCTGGGGATTCAGTCCGTACGATGGAAACACAGGAAAAAGACGGGACAAACATTGTGTTGTTAAGCGCGCAGCAGGTATTGAAGGACGACTACTGGTCATTTGTGGAAGAGCTACAGGAACCCGATATGTTACATGCCATATTTGTAGACGAAGCACACCTTTTTGTGCAATGGGAAGATTTAAGACCTGTTCTAGCAAGACTCCGCAACTATTCAAGGCCTGTAAAGGTATCTGTTCCGGTTTTTGCGATGACTTCAACATGCTCACCGAACCCTGAAACAGCTGTGTCCAGTCAACTGGGAATGAAACGTCCCAAAGTTAGTCACCAGGAAGGAAGTCGCGCAAACATATGCTATACTGTGCAAAAAATTGACAAACTGAATCTGGGAGTAGATGTTATGAACCACATTCGATTCAATGTGGAAGTACTGAAAGCTGATGGGTCAACGGTAGTGAAGATTATCATCTACTGCCTAACGAGGACGGAATGCTAGAAGGTAATGAATTCCTTGAAGCACATGTTTACCGTGAGCTTTTCATCGTTCAAATACCATGTAGGAATGACAAAATCCGAGCGCTTGGATAACTATACACAGTGGACGACCAAAAGTTCTGGTGGGGAGCCCAGTGAGCCCATTATCTTTGTGATGGTAGCGACGTCTCCTTTGGGTATGGGGTGTAAATTCCTCATGTGTGCATAGTATACCACCTTCGTGTACCGCAGGCGATGATTGAATTTAAACAAGAAAGTGATTTCTCTGGCCGAAATGGAAAGAAGGCTGTAATTGAGGCTCTGTTGCCACAGCACAAAGGGCGATAAATCTAAGATGGACAAAAAGAAACTTAAATAAGAGACGAGGTTGGAGATGTCAACTACGAAGCGTACGAGGCGGAGGTATGGAACCGGAGATATGGACAAGCTGAAGACGAAAGGTTTGAAAGTATGAAAAATTACGTTGCAATGAAAAATGGTGAATGCAGGCGGTGGGTACTGGACAAATATGGAGATGACGTAGAACGCAAAGAAACGTCTCAGGAACGTGCCATGGAACCGTGCAACATGTTTAAACCCGCGACAGATATGGAAATAGACATGCACAATGAAAGGCCAGAAGAGACGAATCAATTGACAGGAATCAAGGGCGAGAGGGCGCATGGGAGAACGGCTGCAGTTATGTGATATAAGTTATGAATAAATACAGACAATAACCGCATGACCGACGTACCAAACACCTATGTCTACTAACAAAATGACAACAGCGCAAATTTTATTTTGCGGAAGATATTCGATTGATGAAACCCGTCGGAAAGAGAATCCAAGGACCACGCCGCTGTCAAGTTTCCGCAGACAGTCACCCTCTGGCTCCGTGAAACCATCGGATCTGTCCCAAATCACAAACGATGGAAACAAGATATGGGCTGTATGGTCGTTAAAGAACGAAGACAATTCTCGCACCCTACGGATGGACCAAAATCAAAGTGCTATAGCGACAGATGCCTTTCATGTGCCATAAAGGGTCATGGAACTCGCGATTGTTTCATGGGTTATTTTCCACAAAAAAGGGAAGGTGTTACAACTGCTCCCTCACATTTCACAGTGGGGTGATAATCCACCCGCCGGGCACCTTTGGAAACAGAAATTGCCCAAATCGGAACAGTATCAGAATGATACTGGTTTGTCTGCATGGCGACGAGGTTCGTGAAGAATTTCTACAGCGGTTTCCCGCAGCTACGAATCTGAAAACAGCGGAATAAATAGTGGCATGGCTACGCAAAGTGTACCAAGCTCGAAACGTGTGCTTTTTGAAAGTTATTGCATGGGTTCATGAATTTGTATTCAAGTACTAGAAGAGGGTGTGATTCATTTTAATAAAAATGTAAATATTTTCATTTGCGATTCCGAATTGTTGATTTCACGACCGTCACTAGCATAAATTTCAACGCCTCGGTGAATGTCACGCAGCGCTCTTATCGTGACAAGGTTGGTCTCCGAAAGGTCTGAAATCCTCCTAAATGGTTAGGCTACTGGAACCACTCGACATTGTTCACACGGCGGACTGGGAACTTTGTTGTATCGAGCTCCTCGTCACGCGTGGTATATGCTGCGCCGTTGATATATTCCGCGACGCAGAAAGACACCGGAGTAATTAACATACAACGGTTTCCCTCTGAAAACTTAGTAACGGAGTCGAATTGATGGCAGGTTGAGGCTAGTTACAACGAATAATCCGAAAACCGTTCTTTGTTAACACCCAACATACCAGAATCCCCATATATATTCCCTGTCCCATTTGTCGTTGACAAGTCACGGTAGACCAATGTCTCACAGAATGAGCAAATAACATCTCCTGCATAAAACGGTCTTGCTGCAATCACTCCCCGTCTGGCGTTCACACATTTGACTGGAGAAGTGTCCAAATACAACCCACATGCCGCAGCCTCCAGAAGCAGTAACACCTCGGGGTTCGCTGCGTTCAAGCGTCTTCTGTGTTCTATGGACCATATATCTAAAGTAAACCGAAAAAACGCGGTCACGAAACAATCAGGACGAACGCTGACACTGGCAAGGTAGGCATGGATGTGTTCCGGAAATCGCTGTAATTGAGGAAGATCTGTAGGGGCAAAACATGAAAAGTTCGCTCCCTTCTGCGCCTTTTTCGACATATGCAGAGTAACAGCTGCTCAAAGTACATCATCAGCCAGAAAAATGTATGTGACACGACCTGGATCAGACGTCATCTCTGCGAATGTCTGAATAACATGCTTTTTGGCGATGTTGACGCACATATCATCAATCTCGAAACCAACGAACACGCCATGCTAAGAAAGAGAAACAAAGATCAGGGTAGTTGAAAATGTCTCTGAGAAGAAATCTATGACGATGTCCCCATGCTGCGAAAACCGACAGATCAACTCTTGCAACAAAGGGATTGATTTCTGCTCTGCTCTTAGCGCAAGGACTGTAGACTCCGTTGAAGTGTCATCGGACGACAATTCCACAGCACTGTCGTCTATGTACTGTATGACCTTCTCACCTGGTCCAAGTTTTGGAACATTTTCCAGGACGTTTCGGGTTGCGCTAAAGCTAGACGCCACAAAGTTGAAATTGCGGTACTTGACCATTTTCTCCTCCTCTTCGTGGGACAGACCGTTCTTCTTGAGGTGCAAAGAGACCTCAAAAGACGATTTCAACGTGTAGGAGGCACGTCTAGTAAAGTCAGAAAAAAAAGGTGCTTATGCAAATGCCATAGCATCCTTGTCTACGGCAAAAGTCTTGCCCGTTCCAATATTATGCACAGAACCAAGCTGACGATTAGGATACGCCTTGAACACCTCTTCCCAGACCGGAAACTGCTGCGTTGAACACATCACAACGGCGTGTCCACCAGAACGTAACAAATCATCGATGATCACAGCAACCTTCTCCATGTCGAAAGGATACATCCTGTAAAAACTCGCATTTGTTTTCCCTTCCTTCCGTCGAATTTTGTAAGGGTGATCAATCAAAACAAACTGAGTTTGGCCATCAATGTCAATATGGGCATTGTTGTGAACAAGAACATCGGTCAGTTCCGTAAAATTGAAACTAAACATTTCCAGCAACCCCGTAAAACGACCCCAGACGACTTCACGGCAACTATCCAACAACGTTGCAGTAAACTCCACTTGCGAGCTGTGTTTCTCTGCCTGCAATTTATGCAAACTAGCAGCCTGACTCAGAACCTCCGCCTCGGCGTCCTCCATTTCCTCGTCGAGATGCGTTCCTGCACCAGTCTGTAACTACTCGAGCTAATTCTGTTGTACGTTCTGGCTCTGGTTTATTAAAGTCTTTGAGCCGTACAGCTTTTTTGGATGGTCCCGAAGAATGTCGAGTCCAGACGGATCAAAGCGTGAGAATAGAACTGCCATGGAATCTGGGGTCATGCTGCGGAATGGTTCCATTCGCTGTGGAAACCAAACGACAGGCTCCTCGAAAAGAGAAGCAGTGAAAACATTGTTCCGCAAATCTTTCACGAACTCCACCGCTAATGAACGGAGCAACGTATCCATATCACCTAGAAAGGTGCTAACCGAACAGAATGTCTCGTCCAGAACGAGAACTGGCTCAGCATCTAGCACTTTCTTGAACTCTGTAGACAAAGTAGCGTGACCGAAATCGCGTGATGAAATGACTTCGTACCGCACCAGACTTGTCGTATCACCACTAGAAGCTATTATATATGGCCTAATCATAACTTCAAACAAAGGAAAATTTGGTGAAACCGCAAATAGATTCCATGCGTGGCAGACAACTCGTACAACCTTGGCCAAACGCTGCGAATGCCGGCCGTCACTCTTGATGAAGCTAAAGATTTTGTCAGCTGAATACAGGTCCATAAATTGACGTCGAGTTGAAGAAGAACCTTGAGCAATAACATCTGCGACCTCGTTGAATTTGGTCGCCTTACTTTGCGGGCAACTTGATCGTCGTCGTTTGATGCTGTAAAAATCCACCTCCATTAAAAAACCAACAAATATCAACTTCTCAAAGGTGGTCGCCAACTTTGTGCCGAACTCACCCATATCATCTTTTGCAACTGTGGATGGCTGGGAACTGACGTACGTAAAAAGGGACAAAGAAGAGCATACATCGTAATGTATATCTCTGCACGCACCAAGATGTCTAGGAAGGTACGCAACCGCGTATCCTGCTCAACATCGGGAGCATTGACAGCCATCGTCACGCGAAACGTGCGGCCTGTCGTATTTCCAGAGAGTTTATCTAATAAAAGTCCACTCACGATGTACTTGTTGTAGTCGTCACCAACCATCTTCTTGACGTAGGTGAGAACACCAGACAGTTGTGAGAGCCTGTCCGAGTTGCATATCCCATTGACCCATGTCGTAAATGCACTGGATATCTGTGTCTTTACAAACGCCACAGATGTCTCGCAAACCCAATCGTCGCGCACAAGTTGTTGACAGATGAAAGTTGAGAGCATCTCAGTAGTTGAATGTTCGGAATGTTACGGAAGTAAAGTTGGAAAAAGAAGGTAGTGTTGGACAAGACAGAATAAAGGAAGGTAGAAGACTGCGTTTAAATAGAGATGGAGAACGAAATATGAAAGGAAAATATAGTCATATACAACTACGTTTGTAGAAGATGACCGTCATGAACGGACGGAAGTTGTAAAATATGGGACTATTTTTGGTGAGAAAGGTGCTATCAGCAGAGGCAGTTTAGGGAAATAACGTCAGACTTTTCGAAGTACTACCGCTAATAGCAAGCTTGGCCATAATTTATACAGTCTGATGAGAGGCACTCATTGGGGTTCCAAAACGAAAGCACTCACATGTACACGTACAGGTTCTGTGATATCGAGCACGTTATTACTGTAATGGGTGACTTGGGTCAACCGGTTTGTTGTCCTGATGAGAGCCCGTCATCGGAGTATGAAATCCATTGTCAGGTGTCAACTGTGTGACTACAAAAAAAATACAAACAAAAGTTATGTACTGTGTACACCGCTGTATAGTATTGGGATCATTGCAGTTGTGTAGTGTATACAAAACAGAAGGGAACCCAGTGAGCAAGACATAATTTCGAACTGTAATGTTTGCCGTCCGGCAACCGTTTTTGAGCTCCGATGACAGCCCCTCATCAGAGCATGAAAACGATTGCCAGACGTCAACCGCGCGTACAGTATTTAAATTATTATTAAATAGTGTGGCGTAATGTAAACTATGTAGTGCACTGTCTAATATACAGTACGCCGCACAGTAAGCAAAAATTAATTTTATACTGTGAGGGTTGCCGTTTAGCACCCGTTTTCGAGCTCCGATGCGGAGCTCTCATCGGAGCCCGAAAACGATTTCCAGACGGCAATGGAAAAAAATATTTTGAAATTAGTGTGGTGTAATGTAATCGGAGAACGGAAATGGTTACCATGAAGCAAAAAATGATTCCGTTTTGTAGTTTTACCCATACTAATTAAACGGTCTGCTATGGTTACCCATTCCAATTAAACGGTCGGATAATGGTGACCGCTGAGTACCAGTCGTACACCACTTACAGAATTGGTATATGACTACTCAACATATTGAAACACAATTAATAGAAATGTGTCTGTACATTTTCTCTATTTAACAGGAAGGAAAGTGAAGTCAATTGCAGTAGAATTCATTGATATTATTGCAAATCGAAAAATCAACACGAAAACGAACCCCGTAAACAACAGCAAAATCCAACTAAACATAGCGAAAAGAAATGGCTACGATAATCAACACGTAAAAAGAAAATGTTGAGGCGTCAAACAATAACCATATATTCAGTGAGAGACGCTTATTCATGACATCGATCTGATTAGCGATCTACCGTTTCCTCTGTGCATTGTCACCAACGCACATTACAACAATCTTGGCGTAATAATGCGGACAGATGGGTTCAATGAGTACAGTGGTGCCCTCGCTGCTACTGCTGAACCATGCACCCCCTTTTTCTGTGAAGATGGAGAAGTCAAGAGCGGTGTGCACGTCATTGACGGCCGGAATCGCCGCACCGTTCTTACAAGGATGAGAGAAAATACCGAAGGGACCGTCCCACAAGATATGGTACAAGTTTTGAAACGCATGCCAATCACACTGTGGGAACGCCACTACAAACAAGAAATCACCGAGAAAGAATCTGTCTACATATCGGCGCAACTCAATAACTTGACGCATACGATCAAGGCGATGTCATTCCATGACAAGGTGCACGGCTGTGTTTCCATATGTCATTCCCTGAAAAAGACCGGAAAAAACCTTACAAAAGCCACAATCGGCGAGGTCAGCAAGGACATGAGAACTGGTAGACTATTGGGAAACGTTGCTTCAAGAACTCGTCATCGCTATGCACTTCTATCATTGCAGCTGGAGCAGCACCTCACAAGGTTTGACAAGTTTATGGACATTACCAACGCCGTTTCATACCTGGGACTTGTGCACATGGACACGTACGTACTACTGGACACCGCTGACGATACGTTCTTTATGCTCTGTATAGATGTTCTGCAGACGAATCTAGAAGTCCCGCAACGTGAGGCATTTGAACAACTCCGAACGGAGTTCTTCAAGTGTATTCAAGAAACGTATGATGCGGTTCGCAAGGTCTGTTCCAATATTAATGGCAATGTTGACAATGTGTGGACACCGGAGGTCGCTTTCACAACTACTGAACCGATAACATTCACGCAATTTATATGTATAAGAATGTGCAGATTTGAGATAGTGCGACATATGGAAAAAGCGAGCAGGATGACGGTGAAAGCGTTTGTGAAAAAACTGGTTGAATTAATAGAGAGTATGAAGGTATCATAACCAACAACTGGACCCAAAGTTGAACCCGCTACAGAGATGACGGAAGTTACGAAAGAACTTGACAGAACTCAAATTCATGCCGAGAGACCACGAAGACAAATCTTCAAGTTTCCCAGCAAAAACCGCAACCTAGATGATCCAATACTACCAAAGATGAGGACGGCGGGACCGGTACGTGTGAAACATCTGTTACTCTCACGTACGAAGAAAACGCTGGACCTGATGAGAGCAGGACGGCGGAAACGGCGGAAAATAGCATCTGGAAGGGCCGACACCCGCAACACTGCCGAAAATATTACCGTTGGAGACGTGGCACGGTTTCTAAGGAACTGCACCGATCAATTGGCTGTGAAAATTATGGCGAGCTGTGGTACAATGGTGTTCCAAACGATTCCGAGGAACAAGGAGGAAACAGCAGACCCCATCTTTTTGTGCAAGGAAAGGAACAGTTCGACGACCAAATTCCAGCTGTAATGCCGTATGGATTTAAACCACAGGCACCTCCAATACAGGGGGATATGAAACTACCCTGGCTGTGATTTACCTCAACCTTTCCTTTGTCCTGGGGTTAGGAAAAGATGATACCACTACCGCTGACATATCTGGAAAGCATTTTTATTCTACTTGGTCATCTTGATCACCTTTTTTCCGAGATAGCGAAGAGTTACGTCGGAACCATCATTAAGTATGGTTGTTCCTTTCCCACAGCACAATCATAACAGGAAGGACCTCAGAGGGGATGGATCTTAATCGAAATCAAAATTGGTACGAAGTATGGCAGACTCTCGGTACGATGGAACAATTACGAACGGAAGCCCGTCTAGTAGAACGATGGGCATTTGAGGAGGTTCAACACATCCGAAAATCGTTGCTTTTGGAAGGGTACGCAATCGTCACTGGAATACTACTTGACATGCATACTGGAGATGAGTGTTCTATTCTAGCAGGCACATGGAGGTGTGGGCCGACCTCAAATTTGAAAGGGTTCGGAAGGCCAGTGTTGAAAGGTGTGAACTATAAGAATCAATTGATGACCCACTACGAGAAAACGTTTGTGGAGTTTCAGGCAGACGGCGGAACAGGTTGGTCTGGTATCAAAAATCGTAGCGAGAACGGTGACAAAGATCTAGGAACAAGTGGGACGCAGTGCTTTCAAAGCACTAGGAAACTGTTGATGGAGGACACGGAAAAAACAAAAGCACTGTTGACATAGCACTGTACCGAGCAATGGTTGATATCAGAGTTTCTCAGCTTCTTAGTTCGGTTGGTATCAGTCATAGGATCGAACCAGGGAAGAAACTGTCCATACCAGCGACTGGTGGGAGAATTTTAGTCACTACCAAAGGTATGAGGCGGGGGGAAGTACACTGTAACCGTCCCCCCATAGTTTAAAAGGCTGTAATTGAAGACAATGTGAATCCAGGATACTTCACAATATGCACAGGTAGGGAAGAACTATTTCCATGGGTTGAAGAAGGCTCCCATCGCACGGTAGCGACGATATGAACCAAGTATATTCGAGCGCTTGGACTGGCGCCAAACGCCATAAGGAAAGGGATCCCACCATATTCCGTGTTCATTGGAAGAGGAGATTTGATGCATGCAGAGTGTGAGTGAAATGACAGTGACCGTCCGGGACACAACCTCAGATATCACACCTACTTCATGCCGAACTTGGAGAGTGCAACAAACACCATCAATATTTTGGAAGGTTACAAGCCACGATTCTTACTCAACTCAAGTGAAGATCTGGGCGACGATCCGGAACCCCTATTAATTCAGTACTCTAGCATGGAAAGCAGCTCAATAAATGGTTTGGAAAGTAGAAATGACGGAGGCCCAATCAGCAATGAGTCCGATGAAGGCATGGAAGATGCAATTTTGTCACCATCACCCACTGGTCATGCTGGTAAAACTCTCGCCACTGGAAGACAAACACAATCTGACTCGTCCGACGCATCGCGTTCCCCGTCGCAATCCCCCGCCTTGTTCCGAACAATCTGCGAGTCCGACGGCACCCACTACTGCTGTAGTGGACGAATCCAGAACGGAGGAACGACGACGAGGAGACGGTCCGCCATCTCTGTCAAGTTCAGATCAGGAATAGTTCTTATTTTTCATTCTTTCTTACGTTTTTATGTCTGTTAAGTAAATGAATACTGAATGTTGAACATATTTCAGTTGTAGCACAAGATTTAAATTCTTTATCGTTAAATATTGGCAATTCAGAAAAAATTAAAAAGTAATCTAAGAGTTAAAAATTAAATTGCGGTAATGTACTACGAAAAGTCATGCGTTTGCTAGGGATCGGACCTTAATTGGTCAATTGTCATCAGTAATTGTGGGACAATTAGTGTGAATCACAATTCAAACAACGATATGGGAACAAAACATTCCGATACCAGAGATAAACCATATGACTTATACGAAGTACAATGTGACGGTAAGTTATTTCAATATTGGAACATACGATGATTAACCATTGGAGTGTATTCTCCTCCGAGATGGTGTACATGATTACAGTAGTTCCATAGTAAGGGAGCAATAGTTTTGTACTGTCAAAGATGACATGTGGCAACAGATTTGATGCTCCGATGAGAGGCTCTCATCGGAGCTCAAAAACGGTTGCCAGACGTCAACTAAGCATACAGTACGAAACAATTTATTAATAGTGTGGGGTAATGTATACTGCGCGGTGCGCTGTTCAGTGTACAGTACGCCGCACGGTAAGGAAAAAAGAATTTCGTACTGTAATGGTTGCCGTCTGGCAACCGATTTGATGCTCCGATGAGAGGCTCTCATCGGAGCTTGAAAACGGTTGCCAGACGTCAACGGGCATACAGTAAACAATTAATTTATTAATAGTGTGGATTAATGTATACTTCACGGCATTCTGTATAGTATACAGAACGCCGCACAATAAGGAAAAAATAATTTCGTACTGTAATGGCTGCCGTCTGATAACCAATTTCAAGCTCCGATGAGAGGTCCTCATTGGAGCACGAAAACGGTTGCCATACGGCAGGGGATTTTCCAAATATGTTCATGTTCCATTTCATACCCACACCAAATTCATTCAAATTGAGACTTGTGAAAAGGTGTATGCGCATATAGTGAAATATTTGTATAGAACCCTTTATGTAAATGGTCGGGATTAGCATCCTTTAAATATCGATTTGACTCCATTTACGAAATGTAAGTATGATTAAAGTGAGGATTGGAACGAAATATATCGGAAATTATTCTCGTTGTCCTCTATATAGGACAGAGATCGCTACCATCAACAACAGCACTGCACATCCATGCCACATCCCAAACCAAAACCAATATCCATCCAACAGAAATTTTCGAAAGCACACACTCCCAAAAACTTGGTCACAGCTTCCAACAGCGAAACGGATATCTGCCAAACTTCAAACTGTAATGATCTGTTCGGACAACGACGACTATTCATCGACATTGACTTTTTTAGCGACCTACCGTTTCCTCTTCGCAATGTCAGCAACGCGCATTGCAATAACCTCGACTCAATAATGCAGACGGAGCGGATCCATGAATATAACGGTGCGCTCGCCGTTACTTCTCGACCCGGTAATCCTCTTGTAATTGGAAATGGACAAGTTAGGAGCGGCGCGCATGTCATTGACGGACGGCATCGCCGTACAGTCCTCACAAGGATGAGAGGAAGTACGGATGGGACAGTCCCACATAACATGGTACAACTTTTAAAACGGGTCGCAATCGCATTATGGGAACGCCACGACGAACAAGAAATAATCGAGAAGGAAGACGTCTACATTTCTGCTCAATTGAATAATCTCACGCATACCATCAAGCCTATTTCATTCCAGGACAAGGTGCACGGGGGTGTTTCCACAGGTACAGCCTCTCGGATGGGGGATGGGCAAATTGGATATGCATCTCATTCAGTTCTTTTTTCGTGAAGATTGCCGACTTGATAGATGGAACAATGTAGGAGTGGTGGTTGATGAAGCAGAGCGGTAATTCCAGTCTTGGTGACTTACATGTCAGCAGGCTGACCTCATAGTCAATTACCAATTTTTGTCTGCGCATGATGTCAAATCCAATTAGGAGAGGTATATTAATGCTGACGACCGATAGTGGGATCTCCAGAAATGCATTTTTCAATAATGGGAGTCGCGCCGTGAATATGCCGCGACTTCTGTACACTGTTTATCTAAACGCAAACGATGCACGCTTGTCTTTTAGTTCCGCCTTCGCCTTGAACTTATCGCAATAATCCATAAGTTGCGGCATTTCAATAGTAGACACCGGAGCTCCTGAATCCACGCAAAAATCCACAAACTGATTGTCTGTTGAATTATCCAACTCGGATTTAGCGAGAATCACATGTATTTATTTCCCCGTTTCACCCTTCTAGTATCTATTTTCCTTGTCTTTTATCATGGCGCCTGGTGACAAGAATAGTTTGTCGTCAGGATCTGAATCGAAGTCGGGAGCCGGAATGTCCAATGGACCATTCTCGCCATCTTTCGTCATTGATACGGACTGTATTTTCCGCGGTTCCAAATTGTCAGTTTCCAAGATATGTGAAAACTACCCTTGTTCCGAAGTAGATGAGGCATAGGAGTCGGCCCCGAGTTTTTCCGCGAGGTGTACAGCCTGAATCAAGCCGGGAGTCAATCCTGATGAAAGGAGTTCACCGTAGTTTACTGAGTCAATTCCGTTCTTGAAACCGTGTTCCCTAGCCTTTTCATTCGCCTTTCTTGTAATCCTGGCTTCGTCTGTTGGTTTTGAGCACCGCTTTTGGTAATGTCCCTGCTCACCGCAGTTAAAGCAATTTGCCCCGGAGTGAAATTTTGGTTTATAATCCTGTTGATTATAGTTTTCGATAGCTTTATTTATTGTTTTTGTCCTAGTGGTGATTCTTTGGTCTGTCATATCTCTGTTGCCCTTCAAAAATGATTCCTTTTTCTCGTTCGTCTTCTGCTTGAGATGAATCTGATGATCCATCCGATGAATACCCGTCGCGGTCGTAGACTTTGTTGTCGTTTCTCCCCGACCCGCTTGCTACGTAATGTAATCATGGCATCTGTTCTTGCCTGCTTGTTTTGGTCGTCTTCCCTGTCAATGAAGCACAGTCCCCTATTGAAAAGTACATTTCGTCGCAGAGCGTCATGGAATCGTATGGCTTCCTGAGTCGCCCTTTCGCCATTTTGGACCATCCATATTATTCCTTCATCGCTCGTAGCAGGTGATTGCATTGCATCATTGAGTCGTTCTCTCTAATTACCACCAAGGGAATCAGCTTCTCTATTTTCCAATTAACTCCAACAATGCTTCCTCATCATCCTTATCGTTGGTCTTGAAATCTTTAAACTGAAAAGATTCCAGGTGGAACGAGTTCTTCTCTCTTCGTGTATCAGTTAGGAACATTTTGACGAATACTTCGTCTAATTCTCTCCATCCTTTCCCATCTTCTATGAGTCTCCTATATATACTCAAGGCATTGCCTCTAAGGGTGTACTTGATCAACTGTAGTCTGTTGGAGTCAGTGATGGCTGAGTCTTCGCAGACTTTGAGGAAGTCATTTTGGTGCTGTATCCAGTTCTCCTTCATGGAGCCGTAATAGTAATTCTTACTATTCCGGTTGTACATTTGAAGTACAGTCTTCCTGATCGAAATCATTACTTGACTCGAATCTTTCTTTCCCATTTTGTATGGCGGTTGGTACAGTTCTTCAGAGTAACCGTTTCCAGTTATTGGACTCTGAAGTATTTGATGTTTATGTTGGTCTTCCACTTTCTCCTCCTTTTTACTCTCCTCACCTCTAAGTCCGCCCTTCCTTGGCATTCGGCGGTCTTCCGTTTGAAGAAAACTGTTTCTCCGGTCGGGATGAACGAATTTGAGAGGATCATCTCTCTTCTCGTTCTTATCTGTGTCCAGATTTTCAATGTCGATTTTCTCATCGGAGATTTCTATTTCCTGGGGACGGACGCTGGGTTTCCGGCGGTTGTGGGATGTTCCTCCCAGTGGTTCCGATGAATGAACCTCTGAGGGTGACTGCTTTGGTTGTACTGATTGGGCTGGACTTTCAATCTCATTCGCTTGTAGCGAAGTGACCTTTTTTTGTAGTTCATATATCTGTTGATGCAGATTATGGGGGACGGAGTAGTAGTTGACTGGCGGGAATTGATGATACTATTTGTAAGCTGGTTGATTTATTACGTAGGGTTTTGGGTGCTGATATTGGTGAGGCTGATAATATATAGGCTGGTTGGCGTGGGGATTTGCTTGGTCTGCCTGGTTTGCGTATGGTAGAGCTGGATATGGTTGGTTGTTGAGTGGTACTGGCTGTGGTACTGTTTGAGGTACTGGCTGTGGTACTGTTTGAGGTACTGGCTCTGGTACTGTTTGAGGTACTGGCTGTGGTACTGTTTGAGGTACTGGCTGTGGTATTGGTTGATGTACTGGCTGTGGAACTGGTTGAGGTGGTAATTTTTCGTTCGGTGAAGGAGGTTGTCCAAATAATGGTTGTTTCATCTGTTCGATTTTGTAGACTTTGTATCCATTATTATAGGTGATGCTAGTACCGTTGATGGTGCTGCTACAGTTGTTGGAGTGTTTTTGGTATCTTTTGAGACTTCGTGCTGGACGAGAACTGGACTGATGGTGTAAGGGCCATGAATATTTTACGGTAGATTGAGTTGTTGGTCGGTTGGAAGGATGGTGAAGGTGGATACGGAGGTGGGCTAGGTACTGGAGAAGGGCTAAGTATTGGAGTTGGTATTTTTGTTAGTTTCTTGTTTTTCTTGTTTTTCTTTGCTGGTAAAAGTTGGTTGATTTCTCGGTAGTGCACAGTGAGGTCTGTTGCTTTGGATGGCCAAATGATGTGAATCAATTTCACTGCGACATGGTCGTTAGTTCGCACGTTGGTAGATTGAGTGTATGAACCAGTTCTTTGCAGAACTCTGCGCAGTCGTCTGTAAGTTGATACATCAGATTGAAGGGGAATTGAAATAAAAGCTTGACGATCAAAGTTGTCTTCTAGATGCTGACAAAGTTCTATGGGTGATGAGGAAGAGTTGATTGCATTTCTCGATGCGTCCGCAACAGTTTCCGTCGTCGAATTCGATGTATCGATCTGTCCCAGAATCTCTTGCGAAGACATTCGATTCACTGGGGTAGTCGCTGATGTTTATTATCCTGTTAATAAGGACGGTTCGCTGGGAGGTGACCGCGCTTCAGGGGATTGAGTTGGGGTAGACATCGTCGTCTGCAGGGTGGTTTCTTGCGTTGGTTGATATCTTTGTGGTTGAAGAACTTTAAGGTTGGTGCTTTTGTTCTTTTCGCTGTCTCTTTTAGTACTATTTGGTGTAGTATAAAGAGAGATTATCGTTCGCACGAAGTTTCGGTAACGTATATTCGTTTGGATCGCGTTTGATATGCATTGTAGAAAGAGGGCGCAAATCAGAACGGCGTGTGCAGTAAAGTCACGATGTAGTCGGGCAGGTTGTTCTGCCTGGTACAAGATGAAGTGACAGCGTGTTGGATTGTACCCCTTAGTTAATGTGCGCATTGAGTGTACAATCATGGTGGTTTTAAAGATTCCACTTAATCGCGCTTGTTGTAGAAATCCCTAAATAGGAGTATACAATAAAGTTGTGACGTTTATATATATTAACAATGAAGTATCGTCTTTATTAAAGTGAACATTGATCAAAGTAGCCGGTCCCTCAAGTATCATGTTCAATGATTCCCGACCGTTGAGACGAGCCCCATCGATTGAAATAGCACACTCAATTACACTCGGGTCTTTAACTGGTACAGTGAGATGACTGGGTTGGAATCAAACTTGGGGTCCAATACATTCGAGAGTTTGTATACACAATATAGTGTTTCAGTAGGAAACACTGTGTACACTTCTCGACCACTACATTGTTTGTATACTACAGAATTTAGTATACCAGCAGCAGCATAACAAAAACGACAATGCTAATCACATTTCACACAGTACGACATAATATGTCGTTCATAAAATGAACTGCTGAGTTTTCATTAAAAACATGTGTCCAAAAGTTTTTTATTAACCCGTGCAGGGTGCTGAGTTCGAAACTCAGATAATGCCAGTTCAACACCCTAACTAGAGATGCTCTTAATAAAATTTTATTAAAATCAGGTATTTGTTTGTAAAAAAATATACCCGGTTTAAAAAAAAACTAAATTCAAACTACAAGCCTATGGGCGACAGAAAAGTGCACCACAAAAAGCACTGTATATCGTATGAAATATTGTCAAACTTTCAACCTTGAGTATAGTATTTGGCTTTCCCTTGACTAATATTTTTATTTTTATATTCCCATTTATCTTATATTTTATATTTCTAATATTTTCTAATGGGCAGATTTCAAATTCTGTATTGTGATTGTAATTGTTTATTGGAGAAGACACAATCAGGCCCAAGGCAGGTGTGTCTTTACATGTTTAGGGGTGACTCGCCTAGTATGGGTTGAATGAGAAGAAATTGGGGAGAATTGAGAAGTGATTAAAATATTGGGATCCCTAAAATATGTTTCCTTATATTACCTGTCTAGGGCCTAATCGTGGAATGGCCGCCCATTGTTTTTTCACATTTCATTTTTAAAAAAAAACATGAGAGGGTCTTCCGAAATGCAACAGGGCATGCCTGCAGTGTTCATTTATTCCTACTGTTCATACACAAAACAAATGATTTGTCGACTACAGTCACGTACTACACGTTTCGTACCTTTGTCACTAAGTCCCGAAACAAATAGTGTGTCGACTACAGTCGCGTACACGTATTAATATCTGACGACTACTCATTACTTTACCGACCATTTTAGTTTTATTTCGCCTAATAGAGGCCTTCTTTTTCCAATAAAGAGAGTTCTCTGAGCGACTTGATTAAACTCGTCTGGTCTTCAATAATCTTCCCTCTTCCCCATACCTCGTCTCTTTTGAACGACATACAACTCGTCAAAACCTTTCATATTGGCCACAGTGAAAACGTTTTTTAAACTTTTCAAATTTTAAAAATAAAAATATGACTTAAAATTTTTATTTTTTTATTTTTTAAAATATAATGGAAAAATACACAATTAGTAGGGATCTCGCCTTACTTAGGGGTTCAGGGGGTGTTTATGGGGAATGACTTAGGGGTTTGTCTTATGAAATATGCCTTGAATCAGATTCCTCCCTACTGATCGCCGATTCTCGCAAATATTATTTAAATTACAACAAATATTATTATTATTTGTTGTAATTTTATGTAATGTAATTGTCGTCCCCAAATAATATTTGGAACAAATAATATTACTATTTGTTTGGGAGAATCGGCGATCAGTAGGGAGGAATCTGATTCAAGGCGTATTTCATGAGACAAACCCCTAAATCATTTCCCATAAACACCCCTAAACCGCTAAGTAAGGCAGAGATCCTACTGAATATGTCGATTTCCCATTTTACTCCCTACTGATCGTGTATTCTTCCTATTTGTTTTTCCCTTTCCATGCATACGTAAAATCGTCCACGCACACTATTCTGTAAGTCACCCCTGATGCTCTCCTGTTTCTCCCTCCTCTCCCCAACCACCCACTCCTCTTCATCTATCATCCTTCTCATGTAACCACGACGCATCGCACTATCAACACTTAGTCTATGAACCCGCTCCAAAATTTTTCAGCAAGGTATATTAGAGGTTTATTTGTAGTCCAGAAGCAAACGTGGATAACACTGCAGATGATTGGGTTTATGACGTGGGGTAACCTGGAAATGCCATGTTTGTGGTAGGTTAATATTTTGAGTGTACTGTTAGTACCACACAGTCATAACAACATGTGCACATGCCATTACACAATGACACTGTACATGTACCGGGGTTGATCCCCATTAGACGTGCTGTTGTGTTGGTACAAAACGATTCTTCCGAATAATTCATCAGCAGAGACAGCAGAGATGCTCTATGGTCATATATATTGGGATATCGGATTAATGGTCACTTTTACTCTTGTAATAAAACTGGGCGTAAAAGAAAGCATCGTAACTTTATAATTGTCGAAGTTTACCTAAACAATTGAGAACAATAAAATGACTACACCAATTGTCAAAAAGTGGGACGCAGAATGAGTAATTTTTTGCACACGTCCCCTGTATGAGGTAAAACCTCATGTCTTTGGTCACATTTTGAGTACTTTGGTACTCGTGTATGGTACCAAATCACCTGTCAAGTGGTAGCCATGGGAGAAGTTCCCTGATTTTTGACACAAATTGTGTAAATTTTACCCATTATGTGTATACACAAAATGAGATTTGGTATTTTAGGCGTCTCCCATTTTTGACAATTGATGATTACACCAATTGTCAAAAAGTGGCACAACAGCTATGTACAATAATTGTTCACGAAAAATTATTTTCCGTATTTTTTTAAAATTTTGAAAAAGATTTTAAAAATTTTGAAAAAGATTTTAAACTTGGGATTTTGATTGCATTTATTATATAAACGTGAATGCAATCGTAAACCGTAGTTAACTCCATCTCCCATTTACTTCTTCTTTCAATCTCCACAACACATCTTGAATCTGACTAACTAATAGAATTTATAGCAACGAGTCGATTACAACGATAAAAAATGTCGGTCGTAACAATTTTTCTTTTCCTCGCCTCTATTTGTGCTGTGACTGTCAGTACTGTCGAAGCGCATGGGGATTGCAAAATAGGAACTTTTCGGATCACTGGGAGAAACAGTTTCTTTTCGCTTGTCTGTCAATGTGGTAACAACAGTAAATTTAAAGCTCGATCCTTCCGTTTCCTTGATCCTCACACCGCGGACACGAACGCGCAAGAAGCGCTAACCGTATCGTGCATTGAGAAACGTAAATCATCAATGGCCCACGCATGTGAGCGCAGTGCAAGGTCATTTGAAGAAAGTGCGGCACGTGCACTACGTGATTGTATGAGTTTACGACCAAAGAACCCGAGTAAGAACGGATTGAAGCCATTTACATACCGCAAAGATAACTGTCAGTCTGCATTCCGTGACATAGACACTTCTAATGTAGAAGCTTGGTTAGTTTGTGCGTGTACACAGTCACCGGGTTATGTCGTACATCCAGGTGTTATTCAGTTCTTGACGGATGGATCTCCAAATGGTGCAATTCAAGAACAAAAGTTCTTGAAAGATTGTACGGCAAAAGCTTTACCGGCTTTAAGCGATTCATGCCGATTACAGCCGGAAAGATTCGATCTAAGAGCTTCACAGATGTTTAATGTCTGTTGTAAGAGATCAAGAGTGAAGTTTAATGCTAAATTGAAATGTCAAGCTGTTGTTCCAGAAGATGTCTCAAATTTAGGCGCCCCATACACAGGCAATCAGTAATTTCTCTGTAATCATTTTATTATGTTGGTTTTTATCTCTTGATCTGCATCTGTAAATGTTATGTCAATCATCAACGGAAATGGTTTCCAACACATCCCTTTCCGTCAATTTCTTACATGAAAAATATTAAGCATGCCGTATCGCAATTTGTGTCTATCGCAGATATATTCAGATATGACTTCTCTTTGCCATGAACATGAATAGCATTAAAATAAATAATATTTGAGTGACGATGACAGCACTTGTCTTGCATTCTTTGGCTTCCACTGTACAGCATTATAAATGTACTGTAAAGAGGTTCCATCATATCGTACCACTGTAAATTATTCTGTACAGTTCTGTTATCTTGTCATGATTCTGTGAAAAATAAAATTATCAATACCTCGCCTGTTGATTGGGTACAGTAAACTGTACCCAACACGTTCGCTATATACACTGTACAAAATGAAGATGTTTTATTATTCCGCACACGGTATATATTAAAAAAGGGAAAAACGCCGATCAGTATGGAGAATGTTGGGAAATCGACATTGACGGGAGGTAGGAAAGGAAAAATCGACATTCTAGGTCAGGAGAATCAGTAAAATCGACACATGCAGTACGCGATATCATGTTCCGACACAACCGGTAGGATGATATTTGAATATTAACCAAAACGGTGGAAGTGATATTCTGTGTGGTATTGGAATTTGTAAACTTTCCTGAAATGGTACGAGAAAATTTTTCAATGGAAGAAAGATAAAAATCAAAAAGCTTTTTATTTAAATAGAGCGTTTTGGCAAGCCAAATATGGTATAGTTATGCTTATTTTTGGGCACCGGTGCTGCATGCGAGGCAGAAATAAACACATTTGACGGAAATAGCCATCTTTCTCTCCGTTATTTGGGTCCAAATAACAAAGAGCAAGATGGTTATTTTTTGCCAAATGTGGTTCCGTTTTTGCATAATTTTCTTGCACGTTGTGCCCGACATGCGAACTGAAAAATTATTATTTTCTAGGTTTGGTCACCGTAATTTTTTATCGTCCCCACGCGTATACCCTAACCCACCTGCCATTCCTTCCCACCTGCCGATGATCCCCCACCTGCCGGTCCTCCCTTACCACCACGATGGAAAACATACCGTTAGCACCATCTTCGCCCCCTCGCTCAGAACAACATTTACAAAATGATCTACCTTCACCACCATTGCAACACCCACGATCAGAACAACATTTAAGAAATGATCCACCGTCACCAGAACAACATTTACAAAAAGATCCACCGTCACAACAACATTTACCAGATGAACCACCGTACCACCATTTAAACGCCCACCGTCACGTCAAAATCAGGCATATACTCAACAACTGCACCCACAGTCGCAATCGAGGAAAAGATATAGATTGGATGGGTAGGTGGATCTATTTCTACTGAAGGGTGTGGTAAGTACTGGTGCACACGTAGCTAAATTGGGGGAGCTGGACCCCTTGTTCGAGCAAGTGACTACAAAATTCTTCGAAAGTATGGAAGCTAATAACTCTACGTTTTTCACGCGGCCAAAACGCTCCTTGACCGATACAAACGACTACTACAGAAACGCAGAGAAACTGTTGCTCTTAACATGGCCGCCTCTAGGATTGCGGAAGAAAATACCGAGGCGGACGACATTTTAGATGACATTATTTCAGAAGTCGATGAGAATGACGAAGTCGGATGGACGTAATCTAATGAACTACGTGTACGGGAGGAGGTTTTAGTTAGGAGCTGAAATAATATAAGAAATATGGCTGTCAAGCGTCGCGATAATGATGAAGTGGATACAAATGTTGCTCCAATGACTGCGGATGGGATGGAAAATTCTACCATGGAGAGCATTGAATCTTCCGGAAGGAAAAGGAGACGCCATCAACTTGAGGATGAATCGGATGATGAAATGCAGGTATGTCTTCAGAAATATATTGTCGCAAGACAAAAGTGCACTAATGAAAAAGTAGAATTGAAGAAAGAGGAAATAGCTTTGGAAAAGCAACGTCTGGAGGCAGAAAATGATAGATTTCTCAAATTATTTGAGACAGACGAAAGACGTTTTGACATAGAAAATAAGCGGTTGAAAATCGACACAATGGAACGGAATGCCGCAGCAGACGAGCGATCAAAAGTGGTAGACGTATTGTCATGACTAACATCCCAGTTTAAAAAACAATAGAATTATGATGAAATATAATCGTTCAGTGTCGGACTGGCATAATTAAAGTAAGATCCGACTTTGGCCCCTTTTTCAATGCACGTCTTGAAATTTAGAAGAAAGGCGAAAGCAATGTACAGAAGTGATATTGGAGCTTGTCGTACTTTGAAGTAGTGGGAAAAGTCATTTCGAGTTCACATCTTTTTTAGGTCCTTGTAACACCATTCCACAGCCTCCCGCATGCTACTCATTTCTGTATTAAAAATTGTTTGTGCTGGAGTTGCTGTCAATAGATCAAATGCGACCTGAAACCATGGTTTGAGAACGTATGCGTCGTCACCAAAAACATAGTACTGCTTTCCCTCAATTAATAGGCGGTTTTTTCAAGCCTCATTTATTCTGCTTCCTCTTAATAAAGTTATATCATGTCTTCGACCCACTTCCGGGACATAAAAGTGAGAAAATCAATCCATCAGGTGTATTTATAGTCTGATAGCTAATATAAGACATTCGTTTGTGCCCTTAATAGCAAGAACGTTGTAGTGCATTAACACCACCCGGACATTCCATCCTGATCTTCGTGCAATAAATGAACCAAACACAAGCATCGAGTGGAGCGCCTCTTGACTGGATGCGCTCTGCGTACATTCCATCCCTCTCCGTACGGGGTTCAATTTTTAATTCAGTCACCAACTGACCATATGTAGAAGTGAAATTTTCAGTTGTTTCCCAGAATATTTAACTAAGTTTCGGACTTCGCATTCCAAACATCTTCTCCAAATCCATCCAATTACCTGGAAAGGAAAGCCTTTTCAGTACTATGCAACAGGAAGTCATTTTGTCGCAATTGTATCTTCTACATTTTTTATCCAGCTCTAAAGGCTAAGTAAATCGGCGATTTCAGGCAGGTCCGTGGTCCTAATTCTGAAATAATGCAAAACCATATGATCAGAATAGCAGTTTGAATTTAATTTAGACGTCTTTATTGACTTGTTTCTTATCTTTATTTGTTTAACGTCCGTCTTTGCATGTTTTTATCTTTTGTACAATCTATTTTTCATTGCATAACTCGCCGTGCTTGGTAACGTACCAGCAAAGTTGGCAAGTCTTTTTTTCTGGTGCGCTTTGGCACGTACAAGAGCATATTCTGTTTTTGTCACCGTGTCGCCCCTCTCCCTGTTTTGTGTTGGGGTTTGAGATCTGGTTTCCTGTCTCAAGTCTCATTTTTTAACGATGTTTGCCAGGAATTTTAATTTCTTTCAATTTCCCTCTTTTTCCAAATGAGATTCGAAGGATGTTTGCACTTCACCTAATCTTTTTATTTCATTTTTTTTCCTCGTTTTGTTTACTGACCTTCCTATTTTCATGGATAATGCTCTCACCATTATTTTAAACATTTTTGTTTTGCCAATTTGCAAACCCAAATGTCTCTAAAAAACGCTTGCGTAATTTTTTGAAACGCGTCGTAAAAAAATTAAGCTTAACTACACCACATTTCAGTTTGCCAAAATGTTCTATTGAAAGGCTTCTTTTTCATTCCATACCACTCTCAACGTTACGTTCAACGCTGTCATCATTCTACGGGACCTGTTTCAATTCACAAAATCTTGCAGTGTGACCACACAAACCACACAATGAACAACTGTTTGTTCTTTTGTTTGTAAAGTTCGGTCCCTTCTCAAACCAAGATAGTTCGCGATTACCCGTATTCTTTGATGGGTAACCACGGGGAGGCGGAAAAGAAACTGGTATGTGAATATTCTGAATACTTGCCAAATCTCGAGCCGTGCTTTCAATGAATCAACAGGGTCCATATTGGTGCAAGATTATGAAAGGGGTACAAAAGTGAGTAGTACAAGATGTAACTCGATTAAAACGCAAGGCGGTGATATTGAGAGAAAAAAAAGACGGCGGCTAAGTGATTTTTTTTTCCAAACGTAAACCCTCCACCTCCACCTTCAGTACGCGTCGTCGCTGGCGGACCATCACTAGCATCTTTACCAACATTGGTCACGTCGTCGTTAGAGCTAGTGCCAACCACGAACTTGCTCATGTTCGAAGGCCCTTTGTTAGGAGCGGAAAAATCATTAATAAAAAGACGACGGTGCTGTGATTTTTGTTTTCTTTATATTTTTTTTCCTTTTTCTTTATTACCGAATAGGAAAGGTTGAATTGGCAAACAGCCAAATTTTTACTTGATTGGTGTAAAAATCTGTAAGTTGCATAACGGTAAAAATGTTTACATTTTCAGAAAACCGACACGTCTGGTGCAAGATATTGGAACGTGTTGAAATGAGCCGATTTTTGTCGAAAACAGTATGTAGTATTGGAACTTCTCTCCCTACCAATTACTTCAATTTTAGATGATTCTTCTACTGAATCGTACCTTTTCCCATTTTATAGTGGTCATTACAGTCGTTTTCCCATTTCCTACCTCCCGTCAATGTCGATTTCCCAGCAATCTCCATACCGATCGCCGAATGGCCCATTAAAAAAATAGTCCAAACGACCACGGCCCTTTATCCAAAGGTGTACATGTTTCTCCGTCCTGTATTCCACACAGTTTACAAGCAATATTTATATTTATATTCAACTGAGCACTTCTAACTAGTGATGCCCTTCAGCTCGCTCTGTTTGTGCTAGAGATACTCCGATGTAGCATGCACGGACGATGGTGAAGCATGTGCATAGGAATGTTGAAACGTGGAAGTGTTTAAACACTAACACAATGACAGAAAATTTCTGTCATTATGTAAGTGACATTTAATGTCATTTCTGTAACTTTACTGTAAATTATTGAATCTAATTATTATTCAGATAATTTTTAGAAATGAAATAACTGATTTGTTATTTCCAATTGTGTTGATGTACAGTAGTTGTAACTTTTATAGCCTTTTGTACGTACTGATGTAACATGTACTGTAATGTTCTGCTATTCAAGGCAATGTACTTTGTACAACAACGTACATTGCTTTGACATGTGCGGTATGTATACAACGTACATTGCACAAAGGAAACGAAGAAACGAGCTTGGATTGCTGTCCTACGGTGCGGGCCGTGTCCACGTGGCGCTATGACAACAATGGTAGATGCGGCTAATAATGTCCATTAGTCAGCGTCTATCAGGGCAAGACCAATATTAAATTTAGACCAGTAAATTTTACTGGTCAAAAGCCCCTAGTTCGCCTACAAGGCTAAGGTGACTGTCACGCAATAAGTGGAAAATTTAATTTCACTCGTCAACGTGGGTCATTCCTGGGTCATGAAAATAAATTTTTGGATACAGCTTGTTCTTTAATGTTGGGCCCAATCGCTTGGAGTATTCCGCTTTTTTCTTCCGCCAAACAGAAAAGCCTACAAATTCAGCATTCAACGACGAGCCGTCTGTGAACCCAGAGGAAAAAACGAATTGACTCTCAAACCGGACGGCACTGGAAACCTTAACGTCCTTACTCATCTCACGTGCGGCGGGAGAAGAAGTGATCTGCCCTTCACACTCCTTGCGACCATTAAGTGTCCTTCAGTTAGAAATCTGCCCGCTGTTGAATCCAAAGACGGGAAGAGGAGAGGGACAACTAGACAAAACGTTCGACCAACATTATATCAACATCTGAACAACTTCGAGAGTCGACTTTTAAAGCGACACCAGTAATCATAGTGATTGAGAGAAAAAGAGAAAGCAAGATTGTTCAGATACAGCGCACACTATCATTTGTCACCTCTTTGTTTCAAAATTGCGGAACCTGCCAATATATACTTTTCGATTTCCTCTTAATCCTTCTTTATGGCTGTACAAATAGGTTACTCAATTGTCACAACACCTGCCACAGCCAATCCCCATCATTCTCATTCGCCTTCTTGACACACCCTTTGAAATCTGAGAATCACTTCCATTCTCTCTCAAAATCTCCTCTCTTTCATATCTCTTTCAATTTCTTGTACACCATTTCCATAAATTTGTCCATCTACTTACTTTATCGACAATTAAACCATCTCACATACAACTACAACTACAACTACAACTACAACTACAACTACAACTACAACTACAACTACAACTACAACTACAACTACAACAACAACAAAACGTGGAAACACTACTTAATTGAAGAAAAGAGAAAAGAGAAAACGTCATTTCCAACTCCTGACCCAATCATAACATCTTACAATTCTACAACGGACCCGCCTCGTCGGCCACGGCCAAGGCCAAGGTCGAACCAAAAGGTAAACGTACCATCGACCACTACCACCGCGAAACGTCGTTCCAGTTCGGTACCTCTCTCAACTTCACGTCGTCGTCCAGCACTTTACAGGTTTTGCATGCCTCAAGTTCCCGAACCGTGGCGTCAGTTAAAGTCATCAATACGTGCGTGGCGATGGCGTCGTCACCTTCGTCGTCGTAGTTATTGTAATCCACCACATCAACACAAAGATTATAATCATCGAGATGAGCAACGATATCAACATAACGATCATCAGAAGAATTATGATGGTTGTATTCGTTCTAGGTCTAGGTCTAGGTCTAGGTCTCCTTCAGTTGAATCGTCATCAACGGCGCCTACTTTATCGCCTGTTTTACAACCCCGTAAAGAACCATCAATGATGGCAAAGCTTCGACATCGTAATCTGTCAGCACTTGGGGAGTGTGTTAGTGATGATGATGCTTTTCATACACACATTGACCGTGGTGATGTTGTGGATGAAGATGTTGAAAATGATGCTGACAATGATAAATTTAGACAGTTGTTTGAACAAAGACGTAGTGTTAGTCTAATGGAAGATGAAGAAGTATGTCATATACAACCATTACCGTTGGATAAATTTGGAGAAGTTCTTAGAATAGAAACTGAAGAAATTAGTCAGCTTCAAGCATTACCACTTGATATATATCGAGAAGGTACAGACTCAGAAACAGAAGATTTTAGTAATCAAAAACCAATTCAACTTGATGCATTTCGTGATGATTCTGAATCGCTAGATGACCTGTTCGATAATATTGATGAAATTAACAATACGTTTGGTGACAACAACGCTTGGGAATCTATGGATGTACCGCACGTCGAGGAAGCACATCAATTTGATGACGATCCGTTCAGAGTAGCTGCTGCAATGATGCCACTGGATTTCCCTTCTCCGAGAGATATGTCAATGTTTCATGTGGTTTCGAAGCTGGAGGCGGAATGGCGTGCTGATGCAGATGATCATAACAGACGGGTCATTGATACTCGTGATATCGATGGTGATGTCGATGACTCCTCTACTTTATCTGGTATAGACATCCGTAACTTAGTTCCACTCTTCCTAAAAGGTCGTGGTTCTCACCTTTCAAATGTATCTACCTAACTAAGATTCATTCCACAGTCAAAAGTAATAGCCGACATACACCTCTGTTGTATTCTTTTATAATCGTACATAATTATGTGTTCTCTACCTATATGTTCTTACTTTTATATCAAAATCTACACCATTCTGTATACTTCTTTTCTTTTCTTTTTATTACATTAATAATTACGCGTTAACTGTTGCTAATCACGCAAAATAATATCAATTCTTTTTTCTTGTTTTGTTTAGAAACAATTTGTTTCTCTTCTCTGTGTTACTTACTCAGTAAAATTATGTCTTCGTGTTTGTACATAAATGAAAGCGGGCAGCCGTCACTAAAACGCAAGCTGGTCATTTTAGAAATCTTAACCAATGGTTTTGATTGAAAGTTTTGCCGTTCTCGGACTACAAAAGAAATGTTCTCCATTATTAAACTTCAATAATATATTATAGCGTAGTGTATGTAAGATGTAAGTTATACATTATTAAAATGACAATATTTATAGAATTCCTTTATTTATTAGTTGTATGTTTACATATGTTATCTTCTATACGCATTATATTGAATCTGCACGCGCTGTCATCAATGATTGCGTCGTCATCGTGGAATACAAATAAGAGACTCAAAAAGTAGTATCGGATAGCTTACTAATAATATTCGAACAGCATGCTATGTAATAACGTTCTCGCTCTTATCGCTAATATTATGACATATGATAGAAAGGAAGTTAAAGCTCTCCTCTAAAATCGATAATACACAGATTTGCAAGGAATGCGGTACAAATTTTTAAACTATTCGTAATGGTGCAGAACGCTGACAGTCGCACGTCACGTGCAATGTCCTTTTGTGGCGTGGCAATGTGGCGGTGGGCAAGAGACGCACAATGGTCCATTCTGAAAAAGATCGAGGAAATTGAGGAATAAACATGAACGCTCTCTTGTTCCATTGAAAACGAACCATTTCACTTTAAACGATCTTTGCTTTGTCATGCATGACCACGAGTTGTGGAAAAAAATCTGGTTGGCAGCTCATTTCCATTTCAATTCTCCTTCCTTCTTGAGAGAGGTAAAACATTTGTCTTTGGTGAAACGTCACATCGTGCGAATAACATTATGATTTAGTTAACAAGGAAGCTAAATGATGTGTTGAATGCGTTGACTGGCGGATCGGTTTGCTTGTTTTCAAATTTTCAAATTTTCTTTATTCTTTCTTTATTTCTCATGTTACTCATCTGCAAATGACACATCACTTCCTTCTTTTCCATTTGGATTTCTGTTTCCTCAATCTTTCAATCCCATATTATTTTTCGGGATTTTGACAAAAATGGGGCCGGAGATTTTAAAAACGCCAACAAATAAATGTAAGTTTTTAATATTGTCAGATACACAAGCAGATAATATTATATTATCGATACTATCTGGCTTATATATCATCACACGAACGCCTTACATCGATTTTCATCCGAAACACATCACCACGGCAGTGACGAAAGCAAGTTATTTATTCACTCCCTTCTGCTACCTTCCAAGCTGAAACCACCGCAATTAAATTCGTTCGGACATAAGCTGAAATGCAAAATTGTGTAACAGTCTATTACAATTGGCCATTCGGAGCTAAACAATCAAAATCATTAAATCATGCATCAAATTGTAACGTTTCCAAACCGGAGTGAGTATATTCAGTTCATCACTGGAATGGGCATTGCGCTTCCAACGGCATTTGTTGAGTTTGAGTATGTCGGCGTGTTTGAAAGCACGCTTCTGAAACGAAGCGAAAGAAGGAAGAAGGGTTTTGAGATGACCTTCCATGAAACGCTACTGTAGTGGAAGCTGGCACAGCGCAAACAATCTCTAAAACCCTTACTAAAAACACAGCCAATCATAATCCTGACAAAAATAATATCTAACCAAAACACATTACTACACGGCCGGCCCCCTGCTGACACTGGACTAACGGCGCCAGTCCAAACCAAAATTTTGGGTTTTTTAAACCATCAGCTTCTCTTCTCCTCACCTCCCGTCACTCATAACCAAAACCATGACTCGCTTCGCCGTCCCCCCGTGCGTCCACCCCTCGACGCTCGACGCCTCGTTGACGCTTGTTAGGTGAGCTGTCTCTGAAGTCGCGATTTTGGTCTGCTGGTAGCGTACTTCCTAACGTAACGTGTACACGCAGACCACACGCAGATCTGCCATGGATAAGGCGCATCGAAAATAAATTGAAATATGAAACCGCCCGCGTTTTTGCAAGAACTACAACCAGCACGCATTTAACCGAACGTCGTCACCAAAATCAGGAATCACACCACTACCAACACACCCCACTACCGCATGGTCGAGGGGAAATAAAATTCGACGACGAGGACACAAGCGGATTCGAACCCAAACTTTAGGATTTGTTAGGTATCAACGACGTGGCCAAGGTGATACATGTCAACAAGACTAACAACGACGGCGATGCGATCACAAACTTTTCGGTCTACTTTAAACTCGACGCATCCCATCGCAAATGAAACTTCTATGGTCTTAGTCATGCAAAGATTCGCGCCCTCTTCGGGATTCAACTCGCGACCTTGATGGAGAATGACACTTATCGAGTTAAGATGCCGGCTATGGAAAAGCGTCTAGACTACATTGATAGTATTGATGACGAGAAGTCCATACGAAAACTGCTCGAAAGATTCAGTGTGGCTTATTGACGACATGAGGCTCTCCAATGGATGGGAAAACGAGTAATCAGATCGTAAATGAGTAATCAGGTCATTACTGTGAGCGCAGAGTCAACGAAAGGAATAGAGTTCGATTTAGACATCTTGGACATCTACGGAGTGACAACACCTGCTGAAAGCTCCAGCTTGAGCGACAAAATGCATAGATTATCAACAACGAAGTACGAACTAGAGTGATAAAAATTCTGGAGCTGGAAAAATGGTGAATGGGACACCGAGAAAAACGCAAGAAAATCAACGAGACCATAGATCGAGCTCCTATACGGTACGCCCCTATACTTAGAACTTCCTCGAGGAGTTTATTGTGAAACTTAACTGATGAATGCATCTGCACATCCAATAACATTGAAATTTAACTCGTTATGGACCAGAAAACTTCCATGAACTTCTGGAACTACGTGATAGAAAGAAAGAAGGAATAGACTGTTCGAAATGGATATCGGCCCAGAATACGAGATTATGCTTATGCGCAGAGGGTAATTAGCACGTTTCATCCGCGGACCGTCTCACTTGACAAGATCCACTTCCGATGGGATGAGAATCCATCCCACCAGATTATATGACAGGAATTTATTTGTCAATGGATGAGGTATTTAGTAGAGCACCCTGAAACTAAAGGTGTGTACCTACTGCACCCTGCTGATTTCTTGGTTTTGAATCACTGCGTCTACTTCGAATCTCGACGTGCTACGGAACTGTTGAATGACTGTGTGAAGGATACTCGACTTCAATTGTGCCAATAATCCTTGACCATATGCAATTGGGACGGTAACCCGAAGACATTTTAATACTTAGATGACGTAAGGTTCGTGACAAAATCGAAGCCTGGCAATGATAGGCCGATGGCGAAGCGATGTAGATGATCTACAAAAATTTGATTATTAGAAGCAGAATATTGAGTCCATATGCGTAATAGTTCAATAGTATGTGAATAATAAAAATGAGTGTATCTTGAAACACGCATCAGAAAAGTGAGCAAACAAAAGCAAAGAAGAAAAAGCATCAGAAGTGGGTAGGACAACATTTGGGATGCGAAAAAGGGCTTAAAAATGTAATGGATGGCGCTTCACATACGGGAGGAGACCACGGGTATAGATGGAGATGAAAGTGTAGGGGAAATGTAGAGAATACAGATCATAACGTGGGTGATTCGAACGCACAACAGTACAAGGTACGTAGTACTGGGACTTCAGCGCCGACTACTTGACAGTCGTATTCAAGACTGGCCCATACGAAACTAAAACGAGGTCACCAGGCTTGTACAGGTGCGAATAGGTTCTTGATAGGACTTGACAGGCAGATCGTGCGGCAATCTGACTATAGACTTAATTGGCTCTCATAGAGGAGTGAACAATCATGTAGTAGTTTCGAATTTCTTCTGCATGTCCAACCATTGTGAAAACGTCACCAGGGGTCATAAAAGACTTCATCCCGTGGAGCAGTTCAAAAGTGGAGGCAACACAGCCCAAAGGATGAAGGCGGTAACCGAAGAGAACGTCGGGAAACGCCCCTTCCAAATACTTAGCATCGCAAATCAACATCTTCTTGAGACTTATATTAATGGTTCCAACTATCCTCTACTCTGCGTGGGAATTTGACATTGACACGAATGCGAGCGCAGTTTTTCAGTCTGTCCCCCATTTTTAATAACGTCTGTGACGACATGGGCTTTGAATCACGAATAATTATCGTTCAAAATTGTTGATGGAGGGACAAACAGAAGCAGAACCTCCTCTGTGAGGAAGGAAATGACAACGTATGACGTAGCTGCCTTGGTCGCTCTAGATAGCGGCCAAACCGTAAAATGCTCCACGCAGATGAGTATGTAGGGATTAAATGAAGTAGAAGGACTAGGCGGACCAGAAAAGTTGATGATAAAGACGGAGAACAGAATACTTAAAGGGAGGAAATTACTAGTATGGTATGTGGACAGCGGCTCAACATACTGACAAGTTTCGCAGCCACGCACAAAGGCATCGATATCTACATTTACCTTTGGCCACCATAATCGAGCTAGTACGAACCTTCGGGTTGTATGTACGTCCCAATGACAAATGCAGTCATGAAAGGCCTTCAAGATACCAAGTTTACTAGCCTGGAATGTTACCAGGCGTGGCCCAGAGGTTATGTAACGGAAGATATTGCGGTACCAAATCATGAACTTCTTCGAAGAGCGTCGAACACTCTTGCGCTGATATTCTTCATACTCTTCAATAGAATTACAAGATTGGTATAGAAGGACATCGAAAAGATTCGAATACAGACCCACAAACGGTTCACCAACTTGAACAGAACAAGCAAGGTCTCCGTCATCATCGCCATCAAGCGGAGGAGGAACTTTAATGCACTGGGACAGATAGTTCGCTACGAAATTCTCACTTCAGGCCCGATACTAGATCTTAAATTCATACTCAGACAGGAATTCTAACTAACGAGCGAGACGGCAATGTACATCCTTATTGGAAAACGTGTAAAGCAAGAATTCATGATCGATAGTGATGGCTAAAGGTATAGATAGCAGTATATAGGGTCTATACTTCTTGAGATCGAAGATGGTAGACAAAGCTTCGCTCACACGTGCTGTAGTTGCATTCACTATTGTTCATATTCCGGCTAGCGAACTAAATAGGGTGTACACGACCATCCTTCTTCTTCTGGTATAGGACCGCACTGACTGCAACAGATGATACGTCAGTCTACACAATGAAACTCTGCTCGAGTATGGGAACTAAAGGACCGTGGGTTGGTAAGAGTCACCTTGATCTGCTCAAAGGCCCTACCCATCACGGGGTTCCATTGAATGGGACCTTTTAACGAAGTTAGCGCATAAAATGCGACACACGTATGTGTAAACACTTGAAGAAACTGCGGTAATATCCCGCCAGAAAAAAGCGCAACTAGGTCGCCGTACTCGGCACTTGAGGCATTCGGATGATTTTTATCTTCGACGGGTCAAATGAAACACCCATATAGTTCACTACATGGCCCAATAGTTCCACATTAAACTGCAAGAATGAACACTTTGTGATCTCCAGCTTCAGGACATGTTTTGAGATCATCTTAAATGCTTGTAGGAGATGTACGATGTGTACCTATCCTGACTTGGAGAACACAAAAACATCATCGACGTAAACACAAACAAAAGGGACACCAGAGAAGATGATGTCCATCATTCGATGGAAGGTAGAAGGGGAATTAATGAGACCAAACAGCATGACCTCAAACACGAGTGTCCCAAATCGGCAAACATATTCGCCTTCTATTTTCATAATTCTGACATGCGCACTTGCCAATAGCTAGAAGACACATCCAGGGTTGAGAACACGATACTTCCCCCCAAATCATTGAACATGCCTTGGATCTTTTGCAGGATCGAAAGATCAGCCTTCATTTACTGGTTAAACATATGAAAGTGGAAGAAGAACCGTGGATTGCCATATTTCTCCGTGACTATCACCAAGGGGAACGACCATGAAGATGTTGTAGGCGTTATTACACCAGCTCCGAGAATCTTATTTAATTATTTGCGAACCATATCATGGTGATGAGTGGACATGAGAAGGGACGGGATATGGATGGGCGTTGCATCTATCAATTAGAAGGAGTGCTTGATAGGCACCTCCGCTGGTCGAATGTTGTCCATGGTCTATGCGACGATATAAGCCTACTTTAGGGAGGAGAATATCCTACTAAAGTGTTCATCCGTCAAGTATGCTAACCTTGACCATAAGAGGTACAAGTTTTGCTCACGTTATGATGCGTAATAATCAAACTATTGAGGGTCATCGTCCCGAATTGTAAGACCAGAAGGGCCCTCCTGGTCATCTTCATCTCCTGAGAGACACTATAGGAATACATCGGTATCGGAATTGAAGTCTTCATTGTTCGTTTCGCTCTTGACGAGGTGATACTTGGAGACATCAGACTCCAAAGGAACAAGGCATTATTATCGCATATTGAAGCGAACCACGTCTTAAACATAGTTCAATTTGCCCCGGAGGCTTCGAATCGTCGGAAAACCAATAATGAAATCGAAGGCCGCACCCTTCACAACAAGGAAACACATAGCAACCGACACATCATACAAAGAAAATGAAACACCCTTTAGAAAACATCGCCGAACAGTGGTGTCGATGTAAATAGATATTGTGATTCATGCGATAGTAGCTGGAAGAAGAGGGACACAGATAGAGATACAATGACGATACATGAATGAAGATAAAGTATATTGACGATAAATGGTGATAAATGACGATGATATGAATGAAGACGATAAATAGCGATAAATGATGATGCTATAACAGATGAAGATAAATAAAGATGATATGATGTACGAGACAAATGATGATGATAATATTATAAGGAGATAAACGATGACAATAGTAATGACATACCGACGAAGATGAATCACGATGATCCGATGACGATAAAAAAGGATAGTACCAGAGAAGAAGAAGATGATAACAAAGGGAGACGATAAGTGATGATGAATTAAAATACACAGGCGACGGAACTGCCGAAAGGACATGATAATGGGGTGATAGAGTAGAATTGATACTCGAATAGACGATACAAGGATCGCGAAGAAGAGAATGCGCGAAGGGACTTGAAAGTCAACCAAAAGTAAAAGTGGTAGAAATGAAGTAGGAGGAACCAACTAATACGTATAAGGAAGAAGGAAGCAATTAAAATTATAAACAGAACCACTTTGCCAAGACAAGCTAAATACAACCGACTGTATTACAACCGTACATTTATCGTTACACGGAAAGTGAAACTCTAATGTGCCTACTGGCCATGAGATAACCGTACTCCCATACAAAAAACACCCATACAGTGTCGTAATGTATCTAATTTATACTGTACATACAGGTAATGCAGTGCCACACGAAATTATACTGTATAGGCAGGTAATGCAGCGTCACTGAAAACGTGTACGAAGAAAACGTGTCGTTACCCCAGATCTGGATCTGTTTACTTTAATTTGAACAGTTGCTATTTTGAATTCTGCTAATGTCGATTTGATTATGTCGAATCGAAGTGCGTGGACCGGTTCGTGTGACAGAGCCCAGAATAAAGATGAAGATGATGTTGCGGGAGCATGAATTATAGTGAACGTGGCGGGATGTGATGATGCTGATGTTGCATGATGAATTGTTGTGGATGTTGTGGGATGCGATGATGATAATGTGAGATGAGTTGATGATGATGTTGCGGATGATGTGAGAATGACGATGTTGCGATACGATGATGCTGACATTTGAATGATAAACGATGATGTTGCGGAATGTGAGGATAAAGATGTTGTATGATGATGATGAGGTTGGGAGATGAATGATGATGAAAATGACTGCCTGATGATGATGATGTTGCGGGACCGACTAAGATGATATTGAATGATGAGTTATCATAAATACTGCGGGATGTGATGAATGAGATGTTGCTTGATGAACTAATGATGATGTTGCGGGACGAGAGGATAAAAGATGATTAGAAAAATGATGATGTTACGGGATATGATGATGAAAATATTGCATGATGATGATGATGCGACGATTGTGAGAATGATGGTGTTGAGGGATGCAACGATGATAATATTGCATGATGATGATGATGTGATGATAATGAGAATGATGATGTTGCGATATGAAGAATGTTGATACTGATGATAAGGACAGTGACCATGTTGGTATGCCAACGCGAAGAAGGAATATCTACATGATAAGGGAAGATGAGTAAGGACGCAGGAAATACCACGTAGACGCCGAAGGTAGCACGAAGACGCGATTGCATGGGGAAGATGATTGCGAGCAAAGAAAGAATCCGAGGCAGGCATACAACTTGAACGAGTAAGCGGAATTCGCACAAACGGCAAAAACCGAAAAGCGCTTGACAGTCAATTTTGGTACAGGCCATGAAACGCGGGAGCTTGCACGCA
>JAULBU010009369.1:0-24924 GCA_032358235.1 Odonthalia washingtoniensis
CCTGCTTCGCAAAGTGTAGTTTGATCACCCTAGGCTTTCGGTGTGATCGTCGTCGTCGGTATCATATCGAACATCATCACCAGTAATCATCACCCTCATTGGCATCGTCGTCCGTAATAATTATGATCAATCGGTCTCATCCTCAGTCATCAACATCATTTGTAATCATCATCATTCGCTCATCGTCATCGGCATGTCACCGTCCGTAATCATCATCATCATCAGTTATCATCGTCAGAAATCATCATCGTCAGCAATCATCATCGAGCATCATCACCATCAGCAATTATTCATCATCCGCTCATCGTAATCGGCATGCCGCACTAACTATGTGTGTCAAATGTCTTTAAAAGTTTAATTAGGGAATGAGCTGTTTGGATATCATCTGGACTCTTAAATAGGCCACTCAACTTCCAGTTTCTTCCTATCAAGTTGGAGACGAGTATATGATAATGAAGGGAGCAGCCTTTGGCGGACATGGCAGCCATGTGTTGTACGAATGAGTGTCATGGCGACGGATAATATTTACCGTGCGGGGTTAGTAGAGGTGGTGTATTCGAATCGCCAAGACAATCAAGTAACGCAGCAATGAATAGGAAAACGTACTAGATGGACGCAGAAAACGGCAGGGAGTTGCTGGTAGAGCAATGGTATTTGGACGTATGATGGACGCTGCAAATGGAAGGGAGGAGCTTGCAGTTGGACGGTAGATAGATATATGATGGACACGACCAAATTAAATTAGGCAATGGAAGTTGGAAGGTAGAAGTAGGTATAATGTACGCAACAAACAGCAGAGAGACCTTGTCGAATGGAAGGTAGGTGGAGGTATGATGGAATGGGCATAGTAGTTAACCAAAGACATGATTTAAATGGACTTTGAATTTGGCTTGCACCTGATCCACAAAAAGGCACGTGAATGAAAAAGTAGTGGAAGCAATCAGACTAAGAGTCTTATCAAAAAGGCTCTCAAATACAATGATTAATCATGAACGTGTATTTCATGTGCAACGTCACTTTAAATTTAACGGATGGTTAGGAATGAACACAATTGGGCTATCAAAATAATACATGAAAAAAATTCTTTACTTTTCATCCCTGTACATTCAATGTAAGAATCTTTCATTACATCTGATGTTATTTAATCTTACACGTGGAATACACGTTTTGGTAAAACCGAGGTTATCTATCATAGTGTTTACTATGTTACGTTTCAGAAAATAATAAGAGGTAAACTACACGCGTTAGTAAAACTTACTGAGGTCATTTACCATGGTGTTACTACCGTTACAGACAATAATAAGAGGTAAACTATAAAAATCGGAAATCTCTCATTGTGGCGATGCAATCTATCTGATAAACTCTACATACTCCTTTAAATCTGAACGGCTATTTCATACTTCTGAATCGGAACGGGCTGTTATCTTCTTTTATGTTTAAAAACGATGGATTCATGAATCTGAACGGCACTTATCTTCTCTTCTGTAACGGGAATCTCAGTCTACATATCACTTCATATCAATCTCCACAATTCTTTTAGTTTAACTTCTGAATTTAAACCGCTGGGTATTCATATTCTACTTGGTTATACGATCTTATCATAACTACACAGCGGTTTCACTAATCTTCTTGAACTGCACTGACGTGTGAACCATTGGATAATCTGCATATTCTCTGTGACACTATCTGTGTTTAGCTAAGATCTCTGTTAGAAGAAACTGGAAACTGTTGTAACGGCTGTGATCTTTTCTGTGAAATATTGACTATTATACATTCCCTGAGGATAACCGATTCAAAACATTTATTTTTGTTAAGGAATCTATCAATATCAAACACCAGCATTTCCTTATTGTTCCTTCCTCTATTTAAACCGTTTATATTCTACGCCTTCCGACTGTACAATCTTATCACCACTCCACAACCTCTTCAACATTTATATTACTTCAGATCTTTCATCATATCAATCGCCAATATTTTTTGTTATCTATTATCTATTGAGAGATGTCACCACTACAAGGAAGGAACAAGAGAAAAGTAAAAACAGAAACGAAGATAATGAAGATGATAGTGATTTACCTCTTGCTGTTAATGATGGAAGTGATAATAGTCCGTGTGCAATGAATTCCGTAGTAAATCATGATATGAGACGCCCTAATGGACTACAAAGATCCAACAGGAACAAAACCCTAGAAAAATTGGAATGGTGGTGATAGTGATAATGATAATTTGTCTGTTCATGTTAATGATGAAATTATTCATAGTCAGCGTGAAATGAGACTAACTAATCGTGATTATCCTCTGTCACAACTGCAAAGACTAAACAGGAGAAAAGGAAAAGAAAGTAGGAACGATGATAATGATAATAGTGATGATGATTTATCTTTCCCTGTTAATGATATAATTAACCTTAGTCTGCGTGTGATCAGTTCCGTAGTAAAAGGAACTGGGGTTGTAAATAGTACTTTTACCATACAAATTGACAAGTATAACGATATGAAAGCTGATTGTGAATACAGCAAAAAAATTACTTCGCATCTCATGCGAAGTGTAAATCTGAACCAAGAGAAGATAAGTCTTTTGAAACAGGACAATGAGAAGCTAAGAATAAATGCTGAGTGTGCGAAAACCATCACAACTAAGAACGAATCATCATGTAGTAAGGGTAAAAGATATTTAAAGGGAAACAAGGAATGCATCGAAATGGAGATGGCTGAGAAGATATTACCAAGTGAATTATTGAAATATATCAAAATTGTTTTGATAGAATAAACTTTTACGGACATCAGTAAGTTTCCGAGGTTGTTTTTGCATCATTTTCGGATATGAAATGAAATCAAGGTTGGGATCCTAATACAAGAAATGATGAGGCAGAGTATGTAGATAACAGAGACTGGAGAGGAATATGTACAGAGGTTACTGAGTTTGCCAAGAAGGTTGTGCGTGAGGGTTCGTTTCACCCATTGGGAAATCCCCTTATGGATTACAAAAACAGGAGAAAGGGACGTATTGAAGTGAAATCTCTATATTATCCTCACTGTCCAATGGAATAATTACAAGATGGGGGAATGTTTAAATCATCTGTTGATGCCATGTCTAATTTTATAGGACTATGTGTTGTACATTTCCTCTGCTCTCAATTCATGATTGAGAAAGCACCATCTGTCAAAACTGAGGAGTCTATCTGTAAATTTGCTTTTGAGAGCGAACTATTGATGAGAAGGTTCGAATCAGCTTGTTCATGTTTTATTAGTGGTAGAAAAGCGAATGTGGAACACTTGTAATATTCATGTCTTGGATAGGGTGATATAGTTTCTCCTTCCAGTGAAAAAGTAGGTGATGATGAAGGTACTGATATGAAGAGAAAGGAATTTTCAGAAGCTTACAACAAGTTAAACAACGTGCGTTCTAATGATGACAGAGATACGACAATTTGGAGAACAATCAATTTTTCAGACTTTTGTTCGAACAGTTGTAACAAATATTACAAGCTCTATGATGATGAAGTTGATACATTGTTTCGAAATCAACCAGAACGATTTTCATTCCGGGAGTTTAGAAAAAGGAATATAAAACATAATGGAGACGCCACAATAATGTCAATAATAAGAATGGACACGATCATGACATCAATTGTTGACTCATTTAAACCTGTAGCAGAGGAATATGAAGGACGCAATGCCGTCGAATCTATCGTTGAAAACAAAGCTAAGTTTTTATTAACGTAAAGTAAAGTAAACAAAATGTTTGGTAAAGAGTTTTGTTAGTCTTATTAAATGATACATAAATTGTTCGTATTCTCGCTCCTCCTTTCTGACTCCATATTCTAATACTACAAAGTATTTTTGCGAATCGGTTGGTCGAGATATGATTAGTATCCCCGTCAATTTCCGTGATTCTACTACTGAATCAGGACTTCGACAAACTACATGAATCAAATAATAATAGTATTGATCAATTAATAAATCAATCAGAATCAACTGCAAATACTTCCACTTCGAATAATCGAAAAAGGACAGCACAGAAAGTAGTAACTAAATCGGAAAGAAAAGCAGTTGTAATAGGAATGAAGGATGATCAGGATAGTGGTAATAGATTGAAAGGTCTAATGATCAGAGCTATTTCACATTTTCCTAGCTGCTTTGGTACTTCGGACAATGCAAATATTGCAAAATGTATGACATGGTGGAAGAGACGTGATTCAATATTAGATGACAAAGACTTCGATGTAATTTCTCATCGATTAAAAAAAGGAGGGAATACAAATGTAGAAACTTATGGACGAAAAATTGTACACTTAAAGGCATCACAGGACAGAGGTAGAAAATTACCTCCGTGGGCAGTTATTCTTCAACATAGTTTGGAGGATGAATTTGAACAATTATCAAAGCTGGGGATGAAGTTTTCTGTTCGATTCTTAGTCGTCGTTGCTCATGTTAAGTCAAAACAGTTACAGACAGAAAACAAAATAGAAATTGAAAATGAGAATGGTAAAGAAATTATTAAATTATTAGATCATGCTTGGATCTGACGGTTTATGGATCGATGTAATATAGTTCCTCGTAGACAGGTTGTTAAACTTATGATAAGTTCTGTCAAACAGGATCAGATAGAGCGTGAAGTTGCATTTAATTTAGGAACTGTAGCAAGAATGTTCAACAATAAAGAATTGGATTAGGAATTAGTCGATAACATAGATGAAACACTTTGTAGTTAATTACGATAGCGGGAAAACCTTAGGGTTTGTTGGTAGCGAGGAAATAAAATACGCAGACGTCGTATCTGGTAGACATGGTATGAATATGCTTGTGCACATAACTGGAGGAGTAAATGCATGTATACAATCCTCTTTTCTTATATTTCAAAACAAAGATAGAAATTATCCTATAAAAAATGCTCCTGATGATACACCAGGTGTATCATATCGTACTCAAGCAAAAGGTTCGATGGATAAGAAAGTGTTTCTACAGTGGCTTAATGAACGTAAATAAATATGTAGAGATACATATGGAAGAACTCGAACAATATTTCTGGATAATTGTGGCGGTCACTTAATTACAGGTGAACATCAACAACAGTTGGATAATTTAAAAGTAGCCCTAAAGTTTCTACCACGAAATTCTGCAAACTTGTGTCAATCATGTGACAGTTTTGTAATTCAGAAAGATAAAAGAGCGATGGGAAACTTTATGGGATGTTAAAAAGGCAGAGCTACTGTCTAGTCCAGAATTGTTAATGGGTCATAAATCTGGTGAAGCTCCAAATCCTGGAAAAAGTTATTATTTAAAAATGGCTGCTCAAGTCATCCGTGACGTGAATTCGATTAAGGATGTGAATGGTTTGTCATACGAAAGGAAAGAAATGATTCTCTGTGGCTTAGGATTAGATATATGCGGTACTTGGAGGATTGAGCAGCCTTTCCCACATCTTCAAGAAATCATCAAAAGGCATACATGCCACTTCAATGGTGAGCCAGTTCCACGTTTATAGACTCGTTGGAAAATTTAATTTTTTTAACTGTTTTTTAAAAAAATCAACTAAACTATTCAGTTTAATTTTTTAAAATAGTACTGTAAAAACCTTTAAAATTATATAAAATATTGAATCACTTAATCCATTTGTTTTTATCCTCACATCCCAAAACGTCAACTAATTTAACTTACACTAATAGTTTAGTGAAACCAATTCCCAAGTCTGACTAATTTAACGAAGCGGAGTAATTAAATACCACACGTATAGGATATTTAGCTATAGTTAGTAATATTAGAATTACTAGCATAGATTCTATCTTAATTAAATACACGTGGGACGAGGTAAAAATATATATCTATAAGCGAATAAGAATTTTGAATAATCTGAAATGACACTGTATACTGTATCATGATTGACACTGTATGCTGTATCATGATTGACACTGTATACTGTATCATGATCGACACTGTATACTGTATCGTGTTGCATGCCTTGATAATTTTTGTATAACCGTCTATTATCTTTCTCCACTTTTCTTCACCTTTGCTTTTGTATAACCATCCTTTCTAAGCGTAATGTGCCGCGATTTTCTTTGCTTTTGCACGAACGATTTCGTCGATGTCAGTCGACATTGAAAAATGCACCAAGAAATGAGTATGAAAATAAAGAAGAAATAATTCCGGGAACTACATCATCAAAATCAACTCCATCTCCAACTTCACATGCAATTAAATTGAAATCAAAGCGTGGTATAATTACTTCAGATACCAGAAGGTGTCTGAAACAATTTCTGTCTGCAGCAGCCTCAATTGTATTGAATGATGCAATGGAAAGTGTGAAGAAATTTATGGAAAATAAAATGAATACATCAATCGAAGAGTTTCAAGTTGAATCACCAGAATTTGGTTGATCAGAGATAGGTAGACTACAAAACGATTATCGAAAATACACTTTAGCTTTCAAGAATCCTATTAACAACAGGTATTACATAAGTATTGATGCCAATACCTTTTCTAAGTGTATATGTTCATGATACGGTGTAGTACCAGACTGTTATATTCTTTAATCACCTTCTTTAGAAACTCCATTCAAGTCTTTTAGATCTGATGATCCGATTGATATATTGAATGAAAGCAATGGGGAAGAAGAGGTACATGAAGATGGAAATAATATTTGCGCACAATGACTGAATCATCATCCAATGATGATGAGAAAGAAAAATATATAAACAGACGAGGAAAAGTAACTGCAACGTCGACAGAACTAGAATTGAATGAGATTTTATAAGGAAATTTAGACACATTGAATGAAAGAAATAGCGATGAAATAACTGGTAGTGTCAGAGGAAAGAAGAAAGTAAAAGGACTAGAAGTTCGAAAAGGTAGTGGAAAAGATGGAGAATTTAAAAAGAAACGAAAAATGGACAGAAGTGATGAAGAATATGATCATGTGAATGAACGAATTGTTCAAAGACGATGTAATGTAAAATGGATTTCTTTAGCAAAGGTTGTGGTAAGTCAGATTGAAGAATCCGAATAACTATACTATTACTGAATCATTTCACCCTCTTGTATATTTTCATACAATTAGCCATGTGATTTATAAAATCGATTGACATAGAAAATATTTGCTGCCCATCCAGTCTCAAGGTTTCTCAGATTATAATATTAAACCTTTCTCTTCACTTTATTTGAAATGACATTCATTTCGGTATCTGCGGGAACTAAGTTCACTTTTTCTCTAATAGCGTCTATGGATACTAGACCAAAAACCTTTGCGGGACGAGTTTGTTCCGGTTTTCCTTCTGTTATTTGCCACTGCAGCCTTGTATAGTTCAACAATGCATCTACTTCGTCAAAATGTATCTTTTTTGATGGTACCACTTCAAAAAATTGTATAAAGAATAGTTCATAATCCATTGATCTTTCAGAATCATCACAATTGTTTTTACGGTGATGTTTACATGATCCATCACTCCGAATACGTATAAAAGACAACACCTTTGCAAACCATATTATCATATATCCATCTGGAATTGGTATATCATCATGAACGATGAACTTCAGCCTCAATCATTTTACAATACAGACGAGAGTCTTTCGAACGATGAAATTTCCTCTTCGAAACCACTCTTTGAGACATTTGTAATTTTGATTTTGGAATGAAGACTTCATTTGAACCACTATCCATCTCATTCAGAAATGAAACATTGTATCCAAATACGAATGCAGAACTTGGAACAACCATTTTGACGATCCTAGATTCTGGTAAACTATATCCTTTCTCACCCAAACGTTCTAGAAGAAGATTTATTAGAATTAGCACTTCTTATTTTTCTAAAACATCCCCCAAATCGAACACATATGTTTTTAATGTATTTCTTTTGGCCAGTACATTCTGTTTCTTATACAATTCACTGTTCAATGTCTCTAAACCATACAAAGTTATAGAAACCTCACTTTTAACTACGAAACCACCATTCTCTCGAACGGCATTTGCCCTACTTGGATTCGCGTTAACAATTCAATTATTTGCTCCTAGTGTGGAATTTATACCCATAGATTTATTGTAAACATTTGAAAATTGTAAAATTGGTTCCTCTTGTCTTCTAATTGTTTCAGACATCACACTACCAGTTCTTTTTGAAGTTTTTTCATAGTCCGACATCACCCATGTGTGTCGTCTCATACAAACCATCACTCATATAACAAATCCCACATGTCTTTTCCAAGTCAATGCATAAATGATCTAGTAACTGTTACTTCGATGTGCCCATGCCAGATTTTGATAACTCTCAAATAAACTATTTCCAATTGTTTTAAAGTCTTTGTATACTTCGATCTAGATTTCTCAATTCTATATTTGTCCACCCAGACATGCGTACACGACAGTTTATATAGTTCGGAAGATTAACATAGAAAGGAAATACAGTTGTCACGGGCGCTTTTGTCGTTTTCTCGCAACATCGGTCAATAATTGCACCCAGAAAAGGAGAAACCTCATCAATTCTGTCGAAGTCGAATGATTCTAACATACATAGGATCCCGCTGCCGGTAAAAAGCCCTGACAGATTTTTATTAATGATTTCCTTTGAGAAGTTCACTTGTAGGTCATACCCAATAGAAAGTTTCGCAACATGAGAAGGAAAACCGTTAAGAAGCCGCAGTACTAACTTATGGATTGTCTTAAATGATCTCTTATCACAATTTGCATTCCTAATTGACGAGGAAATGTTTTTCGTCCTTTAACATGATACTTGCGATTTCTTTGATCATTATAAAAACCACAAGTGATAAATTATGCATTGATTCAAATGTGAAAATTGAATATAAGCCGATGGCCGGATGGATACTCTGATTGTTGCAAATAAACGCGGTCATCATCATCATCTCGAAAGCCTACTTTTAACTTCAGTATACATACAGAACGATGAGAGAGGACAAAAATCAATCAAGAGATCGGTAGACACGTTTACAAAGAAAACCCAGAAACTGATCTCCGTATCATATCTCAACGAAAGGAGAAACCTATTCCGGAAGAGGAAATCTAACCAAAACACACCAAGACTAGGTAGTTACTAGTGCGAAGAGGAAAAGGTAAACCGCACGCAACTGCTGCGTGTTCGATTAACTGTCGATTGTGAAGAGGAATCGACGAAGTCGTACATCGTGTCTTCGATCATCATCCCGTAAAGATTCTTGACTGTAACAGGTATATGGTCACCACCGTGCTTCATCGGACATCGAAGAACAATGACTGTTAAGTGGATACTCAATAAAGACACTAACTACTGTAACTTCTGACAACTGTGGTAGCCTCTGTTGGTGGACCATTAGACAGTTTAAACTCTTTTACAGGAATGACTCAGCCTCAGCCGAAGAACAACAACATGAATAGATCTGAGCCAAATAAGGGACCGAGAGTTTTGGATAGATTACAAGGAATCCAAGCAGCCGTGTCAAAGGAGAACCTGGACCATCATCGTCAGGAACGATACATCCGTAGCCGCCAGTCGAACAGAGAAGACAGGAGGCAATATCTCAAATCAAGGAAGACTGAAGGTTAGAACAGAATTCACAAAGTATATCTTTACCAGATGTATAAATTACTCAACAGAAAGCCCAATAAGAAAAACGGGGGGAATGAGATGTTGATTAATATTAACCAAACGCATCTGATGATCCAGACCCTCTTGATGAAGGCGCCACGATGGAGGAGATAAAAGCATTCATGAAAGAGCTCAGGGAGTATAGTAAAAATGCCCTGAAGGTTTTCAGAAAATCGGACGTAGAAGATGAGAATTTATGGTTGACGGTTTGACTTCTTTTACACCACGCACTATACGTGCATCGCGCATAAAATCCATGATAGAGTGGACGAGATTCTTGATATAAAGAGGAGTCCATCTGGAGGTCGAGAGAAAAATGTCAAAAGTCCATGCCATAGCGAACATAATATGTAGACCAAGTCATATACCGTCCAACTGGACACAAACCAAAAATAGCCAAAAGGACAAAACGAGTGAAGAAATCCATGATGAGAACCAAGAGGATGGTGAGAGAAAGATATAACCTATACGGCACTTTGTGCATCCTGAAAGGAAATACCTGTTCAACCGAAGTATACCACAGACCTATCGTCTGCCAAGAGAGCGAGAAGTTGAGGATAAAAATAAGGCGTTCATCAATCAATACCCACCGTAGTATAGCAGCAGACACCAGGAAAGAGAAGGGAAGGAAGAATCAGGGATGAGATTAAAAATGTAAAGGAGAGAAAAACCAAGACATAGAGAACATAGCGGGAGCCCTTATTATGATCATGAAAACGGCAATGACGACAACGATGTCGGAAGAGAAGATAAGGAAAGACCTCCATGGAAATGGTCGAGAAAGCCATCAGATCACGAGAGAGACCCTGACAGAAGTGAGCTTAGAGGATAAGGATTGATTGATGATAGGAAGAAGGATTAGATATAAACTGTTTGATGAGAGCGTTTGTCGGAAAGCCAAAGTTTCCCGACAATTGGGACGTGGACTTGGAAAATTGTACCAATATATATAATACGTTGTCGGTAATGTGAAAAATAACCGATGTTGAGAAACTTAAATCTGTCCTTGTGATGTTGGAGGGCGATGTTCTAAATTATTTCGCAAGTAAAGTAAAAGGTTTTACGAGTTTGGATGGTGCAATGGAGTTGATGAGGAAGTCGTATAATAGCGATGATAAGACGGCACGAATATAAAAACATGGCAGGCTATGACTTTGCCCCAAGCGATGATTGATGAACTGACAGAGTCGGAGGTGACCGTCTTCCGGAAATGTGTAGCAAAGCTAATGACATTGTAGAATAAATTAGACAGTACTCACCACACGGATGGTTTCTTGAGAGACAGGATGCTCACCGCCGTCGATATACAAACCATACAAACGACTCTACGTGACAGAATACCACGCACAAGTCAACAGGTTGTTAATCGTATTGTGAATAAATTAAGTGACAAGTAAAACTCAGCAGGAACTTCAGTATGCGTGATCAAAAACGACTCTGAAGAAGTTCTCTGTTTGCTAGGAAAAACATATGGAGGAGATGCTAGGGGTGAGACGAAGAAACCATGGTCGGGTAAATCGAAACACTAATCCAGACGATGCCTTTGCCCTGAATGGATGACAGGTGTGAAGGGATGTTTCGTCTGTGGTGAAGACCACAGAGAAAATATCAAACACTCAAAAGAAGAAGTACCAGGAGCTATCAACAAACGAAAGACCAAGCTTTCACAGGCTTTACTAACGGTTGGAGATTTAGCAGCGGTAGTACACATGGCCATAAGTGTAGATGAAACCAAGGAAGATGATGACGGAGCTAAATGGGTAGATGAAGAAGATGACGAAAGAGACACTGACATCGTCTATATGACGAAAGAATTAGTAGCCGAGTTAGAAGTTTCGTTATCAAATAACGAATACTTACATGGCCGAACGTACGAAGAAAACATGGATGAAGCCCTCGCAACCATGTACAGATAAATGCGATGTGATTTTAGGACTGGATTAAAAGAAATAACGATTGACACAGGGGAAAATCAAAGGTTGGTGATGAGCAGATTCCAATACCAAGCTTATGAAAATGAGTTGGAAAAAATGATTCAGATCAGGACGTCTAATAAAAGAGAACTAAAGAGTATTGGAGGATTCGGAAAGATGATAGGTGAAGCCACAATACAGATCTCAATCAAGGATGTTAACCTAATAATTGATGTATATTTTGTCATCATGGAGGAGGAATGCCCGTCATTACTTTCCAAAAGGGATATGATAACTAAAGGATTGGGTATCAGCATAAAAGTCAACTACCTCCATATTGGAAAACTACGCTAGACAATTTCCTTGGAAAATTATTTCTCCATTCACAGATGGACTGCAAAAGACACTCCGTGCGCTCTATACACGGAATGTGATCTCAGAAGGATCCACCGCGGATTCGGACATACATTAGTGCAAGCAACATACCAATTATTGAAGATAGCATCGGTAGATAAACTCAACACGTCCATCATGAAGGAATCAGAGAAGATAGCCGAGGACTGTAAAGTGTGAAAGAGAAACTGGACGAAACCAAGAATATTCAAGTTGACATTAAGAACGGACGATCTTAGATTCAATATTAGGGGATAGTAGATACGATGTTCATCGACTGAAGACCAGTTATAAATTTGGTAGATGATACGTGAACAGAACGACTCTGGGACCAGAATGATTGTGCCCTGTGATACTGATGTTTGGAGCCTTAATGAGACCGGCCAGGACAACCCCGTAAACACAACAAGTAGAACTGCAACGAGCTATTGAAGAAGCGATGTAATTAGTTTAGAAATAACAAGCCAAAAGACGAATGGAATTTTCTTTGAGACATCCATACGGCCCACAGGCTGTAGACCTGTAGAGCAGGTTGAGATACGTACCATCCGGATCCCCTGTTATAGTGTTGCAGATGACCGTCTACGCCGCCAACTCAACCATGGGTCCGAAAGGCCTGTGTCCAATGATGTTAGAATTCGGAGCCCTTCCTCGTCCAGCGAGAACGTCATCGTCCCTAACCCAATCGGTATGGCACTAAGTCATAGAAGAAGCCAAAATGACTGTAGGAAGGGAGAAGACAGGGGGAAGTATCGAATTCGCATTAAAGCACCCATCTGGTTCCAAGGCCAAGGAGATGTCCATGATTTTGCACGATCTCCCATTTGGATCCCTGGTCCTATTATTCCGCGCCACCAGAAAGAAATGGGAAGGCTCTTTTAGATATATTCCAGTTGAAGGAGAGGTAATGGTGGTACAACGCAAGAACGGATGAAGGATCTCCTGATAGACATTTGTCAGGTCATGGATTCGACCTGAAGTTTTACAAGACATAGACACTTGTGACAACTGCAGAACGATATATGGACACCCTTATGATGTCTAAGGAGATGGAAAAGAAGCACACGGAGTGACGCACGTAAAGGATGAGGAGATGAATATGGGAGACATGCCCAGAAAGAAAACTGTGCTGAAGGGATCACCAGAAGAGAAGGCATTCGAGAGTGCGAGGAGAGATGAGTTGGAAGGATTGATGAGAGACCGTACGTTTGAACCAATGTTGGAATCTCAAATAAAAGGTAACCCGAGGGTTTTCGGTTCCAGTTTTTTGGATGAGCTGAAGAAAATCGGGGGCATGCTGAAGAAGAAATCTCGACTAGTTGCCCGAACTATGCTGAAGAGGATGCCACTTACATTGTCAGAAAAGCTCCCACGGTGCAAAGATTACCACCACGAGTAGCTCTCGCTATCACCACCTAGATCCCGGAATTAATATCCTATACTCGTGATATTACCCAAGCCTATATACAATCCGACACCGAACTGGAGAGAGAAGTATATATCCGTGCACCGAATGAACTGTGGCTACCGCCAGAATATGTGTTAAAACTGGTCATGCCACTTTATGAGATTCCGAATTCGAGGCTCCATTGGTACTTGACCTATCTTTTCCGCCACTTGGAAACGGTGGAAATGTCCCGCACTAGAACGAACTCCTGCGTTCTGATAAACCGAAAAGGAAAAACTTTGGACGGACTGATCCAGCTACAAGTGGACGATTCGCTGGTCTTCGACTCGGCTACTTTCCTTGACGAAGAAGAGAATGCATCACGTAAATTACGATGCAAGCCGCGCAATTCATTATTTCCCAAACCAACGTAATTCAACGGAGTGTTCATCAGCAGAAATCAGACGAGGAATCCGATCAGCCCAAGATACATCAAGAACCACACGGACAGAATAGGCTGATTAGGGGAAGCCGACTTCCAGAAGCATGTTACTAGCATGCTGGAACTGACGCAGTACGTGGGAGGTAATGTTCGACCCGATATCTGGGTCTCCATCCAAATGATAGCACCCGGAAATAAACCCACAACAGAGCACGAGTACAAGGAACTGAAGAAAACCAACCGACATCGCAAATGTAAAAATACCCAAGGCCTTAATACTTTCAAAATCGACCTATTCACCACGCGACTTGTGCTCATCACAGAAGCCTCCGTCGCCAATGAAGATAATATAAAAAGCCAATTGGGCTATATAATTGTGATGGTGGATTATGACGATAACTTCAATATTATCAATTACGGTAGCAACAAATGAAAACGTATTACACGCTCCGTAATGGCCGCAGAAATACAAGCCCTGGTACTGGGATTTGATTTTGCATTTATCGTAAAAGACTTGATTTGATCGAGGAGATACTTGGCAGTGACATGAGATTGTAGGCAATGATCGATAGAAAAACAGTTTTCAATTTCGTGGTGAAGGATGGGCAGACAGCCGAACGCAGCCTCCAGATGGATGTATTCGCCCTCTACCAAAGCTACGAAATCGAGCAGCTAGATATCATCGCATGGAAACCAGGGGACTCCAACCCAGCCGTCGCCCTTACTAAACTGGTCCTCACAACAACCTGCCCATTATTTAAGATTATGGACACGAATAAGTTAACAATCCATTCTCTGTGGAAACAGACTGTAGGCCTGATGGAATTGAGAAAGTAGCTCTTTATTAACGCCCAACTTCACAAATAGAATGGTTTGGATGCTGCTTCACAGGGGGTGGAGAATGAGGCTCGGTTAATCAAGTGTATCTCAGGGATTCTGCGGTTACCGTAAACGAAAATGAACACTTCCATTGATACTGATGAGTATAGTAACGGGGATTTCAGGTCGAAGGTGACGTTAATGCCCTTCTGTGGTTCTGATTTCGCAGCCGGGCCAATCAGATGCACGCAGTGTCGCAAGGGGATTGACTTTTATGATACAGTTGTAATTAGTCGACTTAGTGGCGTGTTGTGGATGAGTCTCCTCTTTCTGGAATTCATCTTACTAGTTAGATACCACGGGCGGTCTCTTGGTTTTCAGAAATTCTGTTCTACTTATGATTATGTCTGACTTTTTAATTGTTACTCCGTAGTATATCATACACGTATGATACGGATTACTTCTCATCTTTACTGACACGTGTATTATTATTTCTGTCTCCGTACCAGGAACTCGGACCACATTATCGGACTTCATAATGCGGAATCATCACCGGACAAGAAAGAAATAATAAATACACTATTATTCAAATTAACCGAAACCCAAAAACCCCCATTGGAGATCACTCTGCAGCCAATCTGGCAACCTCGAATGTCAAGTCAAAACAAGCACGCAGTACCTCTAAAAAGCGAGACGAGCGTCGCGAGTTAGTTCACACTAACTGCCGGCGGCGAACAGGGGTGGGAGAGAACAATTCATTTAGAAGTTGGATCAGTTTGACGCGGTCCGCAACGTAACCAAGCTATTGGTAAGCAGAGAATAGACAAGTAATCGCGCGACACGGAGGTCAGCGGATTTAGATATACCCGCAGTAATCAGAGATTGGAGGGTATTCAGTAAAGAACCTGCACAGACAAAACAGTGAAGGGAAGGCAATAAGTGAGAGAGAGAGTGGCCGAATAAAAGGGAGACTACCCAGACCAGCATGCGTAGATACTACAAAATCAATAATTGTCGAACTATACCTGTAAGCAACGAAATGGCGCCTACTGGGTGGTGGAAAATCATCGCCTTTTTTAGGTCGCCACGTGTTGCTCAGAGTAGTCAGTTGATGAAACGTGTGGATAAATATCCAATAGATGGATGTGATGTGGATTTACTTGTGTATACTGCAGATGAGGATGATTGCACGTGTGAGGATTTATCCAATCAATTTGAGTGATGTGGATCCCCTTGTGTATATTGTATTAGAGGATAGGTTGAATATGCACGTACCGAGGTTGAATGTTGATGAGTGATTACTAGGGAAGACGAGTAGAAGACAGGGAAAGACAGGGCGAAAGGGGTGAGAGAAGGTGGGCGTTCGAGGTGTGAATGAGGGCAAGCAACTGTCTGCGAGTAGTCGGGCGAGCACGAGTGAGTATCTATACCGACGTGGGGAGACTTTGACTGGGTGTCTACACCTGGTCGGCCAAAATAACAGACTATAGGTTTAAGTTCAATTATTATACGGTTAAAAAGTATCAAAAGGGAAGAGAGGAAGAAGGGGGAGGTGACAGAGGTATTTTTATAACAAATGAGAATACCAAATGCGAATAACAGGCAGTGTCGGTATTTGTTCCCAGAAGCGTATAATCGTGTGCTTTATCGTGGTTGGCTGATCGGGTCGGCGGTGTCTGATCCTGATGACCGAATCAAATCAAGGTTGAAATGTGTGAGATGTGTGTTTTACCGATGCGCAGAAACACATTGATCTTAGTGACCATACTGTCAATTTAATCAATAATAAATGTAAGGGATTTTATAAGGATATGAAGTTTAGTAACTAAAGACACAGTGACAACTTGGATATGTATGGTATATGTTCAAGTTATCAACACGTCGTAGACCAATCTAAAAAAACCTTTTCACCTGTTCAGATTACTGTTACGATAATTTGAAGATGTGAAAGGGTTTTCATAACAGTAATATTTAACATCCATACAATGGTTGTAAAATGTCTATTTAATGGAAGCTTTGCAACAGTTGTCGAAAATTTTGTATCGCCTTCCTTTTCATTTGAAGCGTTCTTGTATCTACCATCCTCACAAAGTGTGGAAAAGTAAGAAATCGTTTTCGTTATTAGTTATTAGTTGTTAGCCTTTTAGTTGTTAGATTTTGTGTTCCCAAAGTGTGGAAAGGTAGGGAGTCGTTTGCGATTTTGTGGAGGTTGGGAAGCATCACATGACTTCGTGGCCATCGCGTGTCTATTCAGTCGCTGTCGCGAGGCTACCTGGTGGCTAAAAGTGTCAGTTAGTTGAGTAACGGTCCTGGTACTTTATTAGCTGGTTAAAAGGTATGTCCCTGAGAGGGTCCGTGTCTGTTTGAGGACGGTGTTGGCTTCCCTCCCTGACGCCTTCAATCGTCTTCACCAGTTGGATAGCCGAAGACGCGAAAACGTTTTCTTTTTCAGCGCTAGTTCGCCGCTGGGGTGATCGGGAAGGCGGGTTATGCGCGTGCGGACCGCCTTGAAATCTAGAGTCGGGATTGGCCGACCTACATGCTCGTTTGGGTAAGTATCACTCCTTCCCTGTTCTCACTGAATAGTTTAGATATAAATTGTTGGTTTCGAAGAATGCTTGGCTCGTGGCTCTCGTTCTTTATGGATTAGATATCTTTTATGAATAGAGATATTTATATCTGAGTTCAGAAAAGTAATAATAATAATAGTAAATAGGCTGACATGTGTGAAAAATAAATGGGCACTGTTCTAATTAGATAATTCATCGGGATTATAGGAGGCCCGAAATGTATAAGCCTATGAAATTAGGGAAAAAAGTCGTACAGTACCAGGTGGTGACGTTCTTTCACATACCGTGTCAGGGTATGGATTTAAACGGTGTATTGAATATAGTGTCAATCCCTTTGCACAATTGCCACTGTTTACAAGTGTCAACGTCTTCAGTACCCTTTTTCTGTAACCTTATACGCATTTCCCCTTTGTAGGTGTTCTTCATGTTATCATCCCCGTCACCTTTTAGTACCCCGACCTCCATCCCGCTCTTCTTCAGCGCTTCGTTCTTTCACGCCTACAGATGCTTTTCATGTTCTTTACTGTTTCTTTATGTTGTTCTGACACCATTATTTCTCCTTTATCGCTTCGATATACCTGCCGCTTATCGCGCTGCGTACCATCGATATCCTTCTCTTCACCATCATCCGTTGCGATGATAACATCGTCATCACGATGATATGATCGTCGTCATCCTACAAAGTTTAACATCATCCTTTCACTATTTTACAACAATCATTGAGTCATGTTTCAACATTCTTCATCACCTTCGATATATAGCAATAGTAGCATCCTAAATAATCATCATCTTTATTTTATCATATCAACCTTCACCATAATATCGCCATCATTTATCATCTTCAGCCATCAATCATATTATCATTAGTACCCTTCATCATATTATCCTTCAAACTTAATATAATCATCATTTCGTATCAACATTCAGCTTTGATACAATCATCCCCGTATGAACCTACAATCTTAATATCGTCATCCCTGTATCAAACTTTAACCTGGTATCATCATCCTTCATCATCATCCTGTCTGCCGCTCCTTTCTTCTTCCTCTTCTCTTTCTTATGCCAGTCGGTGTGAACCGAACTGCTCGCCACCACTATCGAATCATAGATTTGATATCCCGAAATTGAAAACAATTACCTACATTTTCATATTTACTTGTTAGTTTTTGTGTTCCCCTAGTGTGGAAAGGTAGGAAATTGTCTGCGATCTTGTGGAGGTTGGGAAGCAGAACTTGACTTCCTGGCTCTCGCGGGGTCGTAATTGGTTCTCAATGTTTTTTATATTTGGGTAGAATTAATTGTTGCAATGACTTGTTAAATGTAGTTATTATTTGTTAGTTTTTCTTTTCTCTAAATTGGGGAAGGGAAAACATAAACTATTTCCTACTGGTAAACGGTAGGAAATAGAAGTTCAAGTTGCGGACTACAAATGTGGAACGGTAGGTGTGAAGTTCAAGTTGCGGACTTCAAGTTTGAAAAGGTAGGAAGTAAGTTACGTTAGGACATATTTCACTGTGGAACCGGAGGCACCTCAACTACAGATGCCTCCATTTTTACAGTGATTACCCCCACCTACCCGTACATGATTGTGAGGAACAATCTTGAGGTGGGTGTGGTAATGTTTCAAGCATTATTTGTACGAACTGTCGACGTTGTGTTCTAATAATCGCAATGGCTTGTTACTCACATCTCAATGGATCAAGCTGGCTATCAGAATGTTATGTCCTCATAATTAAAACCTTTCATCCCACCGTAACATAAAATAGCTTCCATCCTGAGATTTGGGACAAGTAATAAAGTATATGTTATATTCTCAGAATATAGCGTAGATATTATTACTTGTACCATGACAGGCTGTCATGGAATTTACAGTGTCTAGTGAAATCATTTATATTTATTTACAAAATGTAGTTATAGTGGTAATTGTGTAATGTAGTGTACATAAGAAGAGACAACCAGAAGATAAAATGACAGGAAAAAATAAAAATAAAATTACCAGCTGCCTTCAACGTGATGAACATGATCTGGACCGTAATAAATGGAAACTTATTCACCAATTTTAATAGGACAAAAATCACGAATCTCTAAAGTTTTATAAGAAGTTGCAGCTGCATCAGTTCTCAACTTTATGTTTTGCACGAGAGTGAAATTTTCAGTTCCTGGATTATCCAATCTGTCGTTAGCAGAACATTCATCTCCAGGGTGATAATAAAAATCATTGATGTATCTTGCAATGCACTAAGGAGAAGCTAGAATCCATTCCTCCTTTTTCGATGCATCCCTTTCTGTGAATTTATGTGAAAAATTGGCACCATATTTCAGGAATTATGCCCTAGATATGAACAGTACACTCTCACCATATGTTTTTGTAATTGATTGATTCCCGCCGATATTTCCGTAAACCAATGTACCATAGAAATGACCAATGAGAAAACCTTCATCAATTGTCTTTTCTGCAAAAACCTCCAGACCAGCTTCTTCTTGTTTGATTGTGGATGGCTTCAGGAAAAAAATTAGTGCCCCTGCTTCCATTGCAAGCAAATTATTTGTAGGTATTCCATCAAGGTCTCACTTCCATGATATTTTCCACCTGTCCCACGGTATGGGAACACCGTTGTTACACAGAGATGCATCCCAAAAGACTTGTAAAATGAAGTGAAGAACGTGTTTAGAGAAAGTCTGATCTGTGGGAAGTCCTGAAATAATATCTTATACATCCCCTCTTTTTCCACGGCAACGTCTTCCATCTCTTCCATATATTGTTGTGCTGAAATTATGTCTTTTTCCATGACCTCAATGTCTGATTCATCGTTGAGTAGCTGACGAGCGAAAACTTCAACCAGTTGTGTCCAGGATAATTCCAAACAGTTATCATCCATATCACCACCGACAAATTGTCTATGTTTTGGAAGAAGGATACAAGAAATTTCCACAGAAAATGTACCAGCGCATGGATCCACAACCAACTCACCAGGTGGGAAAAAGTTCAGTATAATATCTATCATCCACCGTCTTGAGTTTTGGTCCGGTCGGAGAATTAGTCTTCAACTGGAAGACTTCGTCTGAGATAGAAGGAATATTTCTTCGTCGATAGGGATCCTTAGGATGTTATTCATATCATTACATGTTCCAGGATGAACAGAAGTAATGAACCCAGAACGACTGTAGTTTATCCGTTTCAAAGCGTGATCCCATACCATACCATTCTTCCAGAAGTGTACTACATGTTCAACCACGGAGAGATGCGTGCGACGAGGTGTTCTTGATTCTGATGCATAGTAACCCCCTGTCTTCGTGTAATGTAGCTGTGTTTCCTCCGCACTGAAAACACTTCTTTAGGTCTTGCATCCTTTTACAATTTCATCTTCTTTGGAGTCTACCGATGGTATTAATTCCTTCTTCGACCCAATATGTTATACCCAGGAAGAAAATTGCATTGCCGAACAAAAACTATGCGCATGACTTCCTGGCGCCAAAACAGATTCCGAGAAATCTACCAATTATTTCATATCTCCTGCTGTGAACTGATCATGATCCGAATTTAGATAGTCGTTGTTATCGCAAAATGTTGTATGGTGAATCAGTTAGAATAAAATGAACAATATCTTGTAAAATCTGACCCATAGAATTTTCATGTGTGTCAGTGAGGGACTCAAAATAGCAGTCATAGCAGCAACTGTAATTATTCATACTTAATTTCAGCACTTCAAGTGATTTAAATCAAATTGCAGTCAGATCATCTGAAGCTGCTGGTTCGACATAATATTCCTCCTTAAAGTCTGTCGGGATATCTGAAGATGGGTTTGGGGATGTTTCCATTAATTGGTTGCCACCAACCTTAAATTTCCTCTTATTCATTTGAAATTGTTCGGAACACGGTGAACGTCCACGCTTACAATTACCTGTTCCTGTTTACTCTGAAGGAGAAATATTCTCATCAACGTCCTCGATAATTTCCATTCTGTTACTAACTGGAACGGATACGTTGAGAGGCTCGGATACATGACCAGATATACCAGATATACATTGTGGCAATTACGAACTGTGAGGATCACAAAATAATGGTTTCATCATTGGAGTTTATTACATGTTGTAATCTGGGTTGTTCAACAAAATGTCGCACAAAATGTTTTGTATGTTGGAAAAACTTGAAGAAGCGATGTAACTAAATCCTGCGTCCACTCTTTCAGTTCTATTCCATGCTTGTTTGGGAACAAATTCTTTGATAGTGACTTTTTCATCATCTGCCGTAAATTTTCTTTCTTGAGACACTGAAGAAAAAGCTTCCTTCCTTGTTGAAAGAATTTCGAACCTTGATGTTATTGAGTTTTAAAATCTGTACGGTGAGATCATTGTACTGACTAGAAGAATGTCGATTGATGTTGGCAGTCGGGCCCGCGCCTTGAACACTGTTTGACTAACAAATCCTTTTCTAGTACCAGTGAAATGTTTGATGCTGAGTATACTTCCACTACGCATCTGAGAAAGTTTTCTCGACATTGTCTCACCGACAAATGAAATGATATTGTAAAATAGGAGACATTTGAAAGTTGTTGAAATAGACATGTTGAATAGGTTCTATTTTGGTCTTTCCGAGGTTGATTGGATGATCATGTGAGTAAATTTCGGACCAACTAAGAAACCAGTCGAATTGCAGTTGTGAGTGAACAAGTCAGTGAACATTTTCAGTGTGCATTCATCTACACAACCATATGTATACATGGAGAGAGACGCACGAGCTATCTGATGCACTTGCTGCGAACCCATTTCTGCTAGAACCTTGTCACTATTAGCTCCTAAAGACTCGAATACAGATTGTTTCAAAGCTTTTTTCTGTCATTCGCCTTGCTTTCGCAACGTGTTGTTATGCGCTTGGAAATCGAGTAGTCATGGAACATTAGCGATTAAAGATAATTCTTGAAGTTGACATTCATGTAGTTGAAGTTTTCTTTCAAAGATGAACCAGAGAAACTGTCAGTAAAGAAAAACAGCAGGAATCGAGTAAATTCAGAATCAGAGGCTGAACGCTTCCCGTTAGAACATTTTCCAGTGGAGGTTTAAGATGACATGTTCTAGTGTTGCTCAGTCTCGTGTTAAAAAATGGATTTCAAACTGTTGGGGAATGGGTTGTGGAATGTTTAAATTGATTTTCAAATCCTTGTGGCTGATGTTAGCGGAGAAGAATATATGGAGTGTGAAGTTGCTGTTGAAATGATCAAAGTGTACGGCGTTGCTTTTAATTTGACCTAATGTGTGTATATTTTTATTATGATCTGATGATTTTGAAGAAAGTGTGGTTGCAGCGGTATGATAACGTCTGTGGGAGGCCGTATTAATGGAGTAGAGGCGCAATCGTCGATGTTGATGGAGGAATAATAGAAACGAACGTGAAGAATCTAACGGAAAGGTAGTAATACCACGATGTTGTGTCCAGGAAAGAGATATACTATTGTGATCTGGTATATATTGCAGAAAATTAAATATTTCATTCTTTACAAACAAAAAATCAATTATGGATTTTTTTGCAAATTTTCGACCTCCATATGGAGGAAAATTATTCGAAAATATTTGCGAGTGACATTTTTGCTCTGAAAAAATATGTTGCAATATACGAAGAGTGATATTGCGCAAAGCATTACGATAGCCCTCTTCACAGCCAGTCGTAATCAAGTGACTTAATATATTTCTGAACATTAAGATATTTTTATTCACAACCAGCCGTCCTCAAATAAATTCAATCTTTCTCAACTACAACATAATACATTTATAAAGAAACATGTCGTCATCTTCAGCATCTGCACGGGGAAAGTCTTTCATGCATCGCTACCTACCGGCAGCAGGTGAAAAGCTATTCCACAAACTGGTTTTTGGAGATGAAAGTGATACAGATGCAGCGCCAAAGGGTATATTTCCAGATGTTTCAGTTGAGCTGTACTGTATAGATGATGAATGTGTCTAAGTGGTGAAATCATCTCGAGGGTGTTGTGGAATTGATTATTCGGATATGAATGCTGTCCATGTTGTTACAGCAAAAGTGAGGGCTGGAAGTGGACCTAACTCTGGGAGTGTAGCAAAATGGGCAACGGCTGCACTGAATGACATATTGGACAGAGTGGAAATAATAGATGCCCAAATCAAAGCGATGCATAAGGAACGGAAATATCCGTATTATGGAAACAATTAATGTGGTACCAACCCATAAATTATCCTTGATTTGGAACCGAAAGATGGTGTTCATTGCTGGGACTCTCAAGAAATGAAGGTTATCTCAGTTCAACGCGCGAACAGGGATGATAATGAGGAGACAGATAGCGGTAGGTCTGTTCAGCTTTCAGAATTTCATCTTAGTAATTATGTGACTCTCTAATTATGGCTTCGATTAAGTCAAGTAAGAAACGTCAAGAACCCTTTTAGGGATGTTAGCACCGGAGCAAAAGCCATATCAAGTTGGTTTTGAATGATCTTTGTGACTTTCGAATCTGGAGATGTTGACGGAAAGTATACTGGTATCTCGCAATTATGCAGCCATAAAAAGGGGACAGAATTGTACTGAAGTTGGACAAGTCATTAGTTATTGTGGACGAGAGACATCGTCTATCCGCAATCCAAATTCTTGATGGAAAGGTAACTTCCGTAAGAAATTGGGGAAGAGATCGTATTCTTGTTGCTCTAAAAGTACGTACTGACACAGCGACCATGATACCATGGAAAGTTATATATCGTAGCAGGTCTCGAAACATATCATCTTCGACTACAAAAAACTACATTTCGTTGATTGACCCCATAAGCAGTGTCATGCGATATGCTGAGACCTTTACAGATCAATATAAGATACCGTCTGAGGAAGGGCGGACAGTGGATATTTCAAGAGACATGGAAAAACAAATTTCCTTGACAAAACAGGGACCTTAACACACGAACGGTACGCTCGTGTGGGTAAGATACTTGTCAGATTTTAATATCTCATGGCAAGTATCAAGACCATACCGCATTTTTGAACTGGGAAAGATTCTGGTAAAAGAGGGGTGACGTACTCAAACAGTGGAATTATCATCAACGGTATGGAGAAGACTGTAATGTACCTATTGGATGCAGCTGAAGCTTATTTTGGAAGCCCAGCGAAGGGAACATTTGATATAAATGTTTTCTATCGGCTCGCTAATAATTTCTTAAATTCTATGCAGACATTGTTGGAAGCAATTGCGGACGGTGAGTGTGATTTATCAGAAAAAGAAGTTTTTAAGACAATGCAGGAACTAATGGATTTTTTCATCCCAGAGACACGAACAAGGAAGCAACGTATTCATTCGACGTTTTGCAATCACATGAAAATTTTCTAGTATGGTGTCGGAAACAGGTCTGAAAAACTGGCTACCTGTGCAAATTCTCGCCATGACAGATTTGTCAAAAAAGGAAGTACTTTTTCAAAGAAAGTAATGGAGGTGGGAATATAAGAAAGGAAACAACAGGAATGGGTGTCCATGAATTATTCCAGCACATACGAGAAGAAATAAAAGGCAGCGACGTGAAATTATTGACCTGCAGAGTAGTGATGAGAAAGAAACTCTATAAAAACAACAAAAGGCAAAGAAAAAAATCCTATGTTGGCTGACGTGGAAGAAGACACGGCAGAGATTGAGGCATCGCCAAGTGGTAGAAGGTCAACAGCAACGAAACGAAACGTTTTCCTTGAAAAGTCAATATCAACAAAACGACTAGGTTAAATGGCGAGGCCCTCGCTACGGTCTACCATAGAAAATGACATTGGTCTCTATGATAACAAACTACATCGAAATGTTATGCTACCTGGATGTAGTGCTATT